>CM031584.1:7693018-7960572 GCA_018467065.1 Ephestia elutella
GAGTTTGTGAATTTGTGAGTTTGTGAGTTTGTGAGGATGTTTGTTACTCAATCACGCAAAATCTACTGGACGGATTTCGATGAAATTTGGTACAGAGGTAGATAATGACCTGGAATAGCACATAGGCTACTTTTTATCCCGGGAAAAAGCACTGTTCCCGTGGGAAATTCACGCGGGCGAAGCCGCGGGCAAAAGCTAGTAATACATAAATACAAAGAATTGAATACACAAAAAGAACAAAATATATTTCCTTCCTATCTCATATTTTCCGCTTCCGTAAATAAAGTAAATACAAAAATATTCCGAATGTCTGTTTACTGAAAACGTCATACGAACACCTGGCTCTGTTTGTGTTGTTATTATGTGTGTTTGTGTGTAATGTGTGAAACAGCCTCTTTGGCGAGGCTGTTTCACATGCCAGCCTTTGCATGGCATCTTTCTAATAATAAGATTTCGGAAAATCTTATTTTTGCGATAGATAAGCTAACCAAATAAGAAACATACCAAAAATATTCCATGCTTCCATGCTGGTCTGGGAGCGAAGAAAAAAACATAGAATGTGCCAGCTGCTTCTCTTCCCGCGCAGATTGTAAAAGTCAATTGAGGGAAAGGGCTTTAAACTGGGGATTCCTCCACTCATAAGCGATGGGCTAGCAACCTGTCACTCACTATACCTGAATCTCCATTCCATTAGAGAGCCCACTATTCAGCTAAGCGTGGCCTTCGAGTCTCACGATTCTTGGCTCTGTCTACCCCGTAAGGGATGAAGACGTGATTCTATGTATGTATGTACTAAATATATTAATTAAAAACTATGAGCGTAAAGACAACTAAGATTCAAGTTACCCTTGATTTTGGGTAGTTCAATATGTTGGCTAAACTTGTGTTGACTTTAGCAAGAAATGAACGAAGATACATATATACGACGTTAGTCGGAGCCGTAAACGGATATTAAAACTTTGTCAGTCCTAGCTTCGACTTGAAACTGTTAAGGCAGTTGTTATTGTTAAAACGGCTGTTAGTAGATTTCTATCAGAACAGAACTTAATCTTTGTTTAAGTTAAAGTGTTTATTGCAGGTGCCGATTTGGTTCCTAAAATAATAAAACGAATCAAAAACTACATCGAAAAGAGTATTTCAAGAATAGAGTTAATTTTTTGTGACACACATCGATCACAAACACATGATTTGGGGCTAAGGTAACTTTGCAATAAAGTATAGGTACTTATGTAATTAGTTAATTAAAAAACATGACATGCGCGTATTCCTAAGAAAAAATAAAATAAATGAGAATCTAAACTACCCAAAGAACCGAATGAAACCGCATTTAAAATTGAAATGCACTGCAGAACAGAATGCGAACTAATTTGTATTTTATTTATATTTTCCGCAGCAAGGCCCTATGAATTAATTAACATGTTTCTTTAAATTTGTTTAATGGAATGTGGACAGGATATTTGTTTAATTTAAATAGGATTGTCATCGTAAAGTGAATAGCTCTTTATAAAAACACTAGCTGCTGCCCGCGGCTTCGCCCGCGTGAGTTTCCTTAGATGAAAAATCTTTTTGTGTTCCAAACTGTAGTAACCTAAACTCCAGTACTCAAAATTTCAGCTATTTGGTTATCCCGTGTCCCGCGGGAATATATTAGGTACTCGTAGTACAGTCGCGGTGTTAAAATGAATTAAAAGTGATATTTCATTCAATAAACGATCTTCGTCTGCTCGTTACCTACAATTTCCCGTGTACCACCACTCCCACCCCGAGTCCCTCTTTATCCTATCCCGTGTCCTGTCTTCGTGTTTCCACTGACGTATAAATATACGTCACTAAGGCCCCATTTCCATTTTTTATAGAGTAGCTGGTCTCTTGGAGTTCTTCATCAGATGTTGCATAAACTTAAATTTTTATACGTCAGCAGAAAATGCTCATCAGGTTAAACGACTTTTGCTAAGGCGCCATTTCCATATATGTAATAGTGTAGCTGGTCCCTTGGAATTCTTCATCAGATGATCCTGATCTTCGATTTTTATACGTCAACAGAAAATGCTCGTCAGATTGATAAACTTTTCCAAAGATACCATTTCCATATTTCTTATAGTTTAGCTGTTCTATTAAGGTTCTTCATCAGGTGTTCCAGTTTTCAAAATCACTTATAGCCTATATGTTGCCCAGGTTTAATAGCTATACAACAAAAAAAGTTTAATTCAAATCCGTCCGATATTGCGTGAAACGCGTACATACATATACAGACGGACAGACAGACAAAAAATTCCAAAAAAATGTTTTTGCTTTCTGTTATTCTTTTTAAGTGTCCCTCTATCCATTTCAGTCAAAAATACTAAATGTACTGTACAGACAAAATATCTTTACTGTTTTATTATTATACCCACGACCCCTTTATGCTGTTAAATAAGCGCGAAGTAGAAATCACCAAAATGGCGCAGCGCCATCTATTGAAAATATTGAGAAATAATTTCAGCTTACATTTCTCATTTTATCAACGCCATCTATTGGATATTTTTCTTGGCACAATCAGTAGATGACCGGAAATAAATTTGCAAATGAATTTATTCGTTTCTTTTCAAAATAAAAAAAAAGTAAGAAAATAATTCTAGAAAACAAATAAAAAACGAAAACAGAAAATTATTGTTAGTGGCAGGATTCGATCCAGCTACTTCCAGCTACTTTCTTGAAATATTTCTTTACTAAAATATCTAAAAAAATATAGAATTCTAAAAAAACTAATACAAAACGAAAAAAAAATTGGAAAAAAAAAGTCACATCAAGCAGGATTCGAACCCTGTATTTAAAAAAATAATCCGCGGCCTTTACCGATAGGCCAACGAACATTGCTTGTGACTGGCGAAATTTCAAATGGGATTTGTCTAAAGGTACGCAAATTCACCCCTTTTTTTGGACTGTAAGGGTTGAAATTGTGAACTACCCTTTCTTATGTGGGCAGTATATTGTATAATGAAGACACTAACCAATTTCACATATTTTATAGCTTTTATTGTTTCGGTTTTGTGGTGATAAATTAGTTTACCTCCCCTTTTTACCCCTTTAGAGGTTGAATTTCAAAAAACGCTGAAACACGCCATTGGTTATTTTTATTGAGAAGCATTCTTGCCAAGTTTCAAGTAAATCAGTGAAGATTTTAATTTTTTTTCATACAATCTTTGCCCTCAATTTCAACCCCCTTAGGGGTCTAATTTTGAAAAATCCTTTCTTATCTGAGCACTACGTATTAATAATAATAATAATAATAATAATTTTATTTCGGAAAAGTCCATAGAAATGTTAGTTACAATGTCCTTAAAACTATGTTAGTACCTTATCTACGTGTAATTGGGTCCAATGTTTTAGTATGGGCCCATCTACCCTGCCAGCGATGACTTTGAGAAGGCTGTTGGAGCTAGCGCTCAGTCTCCGCATCAGGGAGGCCACCCTCTTCCGCACTATGGCTTGGAAGGTGTCCACACGTGCCTCTGCGAACATTCCTGATGCGGAGCAGTGTCTTGGTAGCCCCAGCAGCGCTCTCAACCCGTTATTATATTGGATGCGCAGGACTTTGTGTGCATTCTGTGTATAATTGACCCATAGACTGCATGTGTAAAATACTTGGCAATATGCCTTAAACAATGTAAGTTTTACACCTTTAGTACATTTGGCAAATCTACGGGCCAACATATTACACCTGACACACATCGCCCTGCGCTCCCGATCCATGTCCAGATTGTCACTCAGCGTGTCCGTGACCCAGTGCCCCAGGTACTTGAACTGGGAGACGCGTTTGAGGGGCGTGCCGCAGAGTGACACCGGTGGGACCACAGAGTACGTCCTCCCCTTGGCCTTAAACATTAAAAACTAGCTCTTTGTTGCATTGTACCTGAGGCCATGAGCCTCGGCGTAGCGCTCACAAACTGAGATCAGCTGTCTGAGGGCGCTGACTGATGGGCTCAGCAGCACCATGTCGTCGGTATTAACATAAAACTTCGGTCAAAATTTCAAGTTTATAGCTTTTATGGTTTAGGCTGGGCGTTGATTTACCAATCACCCTTGTTCTTTTATATATATAGATTCGAAACATAATTGTACTAGGTACTAATGTTTACTTCTCTTCTGTAACCGTTTGTTAACCCAAATAAATAAAAAAAAAATGTACGATCTACGCTTACGCGCAGTAGTCCTTGTTGCTCGAATATTCAAAACGATCGCAGATTATTTTAATGCTTGAAGGTTGACAATAAGAATATCCTTAGTTATCATTAAGGATAAAGAAGTTTTGCATTATTGAAAATCGTAGAGTGAGAAGTTTCTGAGATTAGCAAAAAATAAGAAAAAGTAGCCATCGTCGATGTAGGACCATGAAGATCAAAAGGTTTTATACAACGTTTCTTGCACTGGCAAGCTCGGTGTGGCTCTTATGATGGGTTATAAAAAGACAATTAGGTCAACAAAAGATTCAGGCTGGTTTAACGGCTCATAACTAATATTGCCTGGAGGGGGTGAGTCGTACACCCCCTTCCTCTCTATGCCTCGTACGCTGAGTTATAATATAAACCACTTTCTGGAATCCTTCAATTTTACAAATATGCGTCTACGCTAGATCGTACTCGAAATAATAAGATGACATTTATATTTCATACAAAGTCTATTTTTTTTTAAAGAAAGCAAGCACTATTACTATTTTTATTTATATTTTATTTATTACGACATCGTAACAAAACGCTGAACGAAAATAATGAGCAATTTTCTGACAGCTAAATTAAGAAAAAAAAGTCAGTATAAAAAAGTGAGACTTTTTTATACTGACTTTTTTTTCTGATAGCGTTTTATGAAAGCCGAGTCGTAATAATGGCTGAACCTATATGGTGGTATTTTTCTTGTCAACCAAAGGCAGAAAAAAAATCACCTAACAGTTTGACAGTTGCACAAATCACAATATAGATGCGTTTTAGATTTTTTTTTTTACTAAGTTGTATTTTTTAAAAATGCCAATCCCGTGAATTTTTGCTTTTTGTATGGACTCGCCTTTTACTTAAGCGCCATCTATGAAGTCATTTGGAACTATTATTTTTCTTTAATTTGGGTCTCGGAAAATCCCTCATCTCAACGTATGTATATCAAAGACAAACTAGAGCTAGGTACGAGTATTTAGCCTCCCACTAATCATACCATAGAGCTACTAACAACACAGACCAGCGAAACGTAGAGGTTCTTGTTGCTCTATGTGCAGAAACGTGTCGATTCAAAAATGGCTAAAATGTCGTATCCAGTCGCACGCTTTACCTCTTTTATTTTCAACAATTTGCTTCATCACTCGTAATAATGGGCGCGGACAGGCTTTCAGCTTTCATCCGGCGTGTGTGATTCGCAACTTGTTTGTCGAGCGTTTTTCTGTGCACATTTAATTGTACGATGTTTATTGAAAAACTAGCAACCCGCCCCGGCTTCACTCGGGAGATATATACATAAACTAGCTTTAGCTTTTTTTAAATAGCTTTAGAATTTCCCACGGGAACAGTGCCTTTTTCCGGGATGAAAGGTACCCTGTGTCCTTCTCCGTACTTCCAGCTATGTTAAGGCGAAATTTCAGGAAGATTGGTTCAGTAGATAAAGCGTGAAGAGGTAACAAACAAACAAACAAACAAACAAACAAACAAACAAACAAACAAACAAACAAACAAACAAACAAACAAACAAACAAACAAATAAACAAACAAACAACATCACTTTCGCATTTATAATATTAGTTAGGATTAGGATTGTAGTCACCAGTGGCGAAGCGTCCTTACAACACGATTCCTTACGGCTTCCCTTGGCAGATTCTAATATATACATTATTTTTATGACTAACAATAATAGCTTAATCTTGCGGCCTACACTTGCACAAAAATCTATAATCATATAACAAACCATAAGCCGACGATCCACGGCATTAACTTAGATATTTTAATATGAGCGCGAAATACAATTACATTGCGCGCATATAATTATACTGCGCGCTTTGAAAAAATATTCTTCAATAGCTGGATACAATGTACGCAATAATAATAATAATAATATAATTTATTTCAGATTTCAATCCATAATTTTGTTAGTAACAATATTCTTACAAACTATGTTAGTAAATAAAAATTAAATTACACATACATTTATTTATTATTTCACCGTACGTATACTTGGCAATACATGAGCGGCTATCCAATGTCGTAGGATTGGACTATCAAACCGGTTTGCTACCGTACGCACAAGGCTGTTGGGGCTGGCACGCACCCGTTGCCACAGGGATGTCACTCGCTTACGAATGATGGTATAGAAGTCATCAATTCGCGCGCTCGCAAACATTCCCGAGGCGCTGCAGTATCGTGGCAGCCCCATCAGCGCCCTGAACGCATTATTATATTGGATACGTATGTCTTTGTAGGGCTTTTTAGTAAAGTTAATCCACAGGCTGCAGGTATAAAAAGACTGGCAGTAAGCCCTAAACAATGTTAATTTGACATTCTTAGTACAGCCTGCGAATCTACGTATCAACATATTACTACGGACTGCCAAAGACCTACGCTCCCTTTCGATGTCTTTCTTATCAGACTGATTTTCAGTAATCCAATGTCCCAAGTATTTAAATTCCGACACAGTTTTAAGCGGAATACCACGTAACGTTACTGGAGGCACCAAGGGATAAAATTTAGTACCTGCTTTAAATTGCATAATCACACTTTTGTCTGTGTTATACCTGAGACCGTGGGACTGAGCATAATTTTCACATATAGTGACCAACTTCTTTAAACCGCTGATTGAAGGGCTCAGCAGCACCATGTCGTCCGCATAGCTAATATTATTCACAAATGTACCATCAATAGAACAGCCCACCATGGCACTACTGAGCTCCTCAACCAGCTGGTTTACATAAAGATTAAAAAGTCTAGGAGAGGTCAACCCCCCCTGCCTCACCCCGCACTCCAACCTATATGACCCAGACAGTGAGCCAGCCCACCTAACCATATTTTCCTGGTGGTCATACCAATATCTAAACAATTCAATTACTTCACCAGGCAATGTCGTCGTTGAGTATAGTTTATCCCATAGTTTATTATAAGACACCAAATCGAAAGCCTTTGACAAGTCTAAAATACACCCAAAAACGGGTGTTTTTCTATCCGTATAGTACCGGACAGTATGCTTGAGACATAGTATTGCTGCTTCAGTCGATAGCCCGTCTCTAAAGCCAAATTGTGCATCATGTAATGATATATATTTTTCCAGCAGCTTATCAAGCAAACTATCCAATACCTTAGCTATAATTGTAGCCAACGAGATGGGTCTATAATTATTTGCACTTGAGACATCACCCGTGCTATTTTTGATAATAGGTATAACTAGAGTCTTCATCATCTTCTCAGGCAGATAAGAGTGACTGATGCAGAGGTTAAAAAGCAGAGCGAGCACTCTAGGTAGATGTACACCTGCATGTTGTAAGTGCTCAATGCTGAGTGAGTCATGCCCGGGTGATTTCCCACGCGTCATACCTCTCACAACCTTTTTTACCTCATTAGAGGTAAACCTTAAAGTATATTGGGAGATTGGTTTACTTACCGAGGCAGATACCTGTGGGCTCATCAACGATTCTATTTTAAACATATTTTTAAATAATTCAGCAATTTGTTCAGGCTCACTGACACCCTCTATTGACGCTGGTAGACTCGACTTGGGACTCAACTTGCCAGTTTGTTTCCAAAATTTATTAAATTGCTTATTTGAGTGATGTGATGTCAATATATCTAATTGTATTTGTTTGTTGTTGTTGCAATGTATTCGAAACCGCGCAAACGCCACACACACGATTTCAATCGCAGGACGCGAGCCGCGGTAGTAAGTAACTCGCTAATAATATTGGGAATTTGTACAATTAAAATGTATGGTGACACACACACCATGACATTACAACTACATATGCAACCACTCGTCGATATAGACCAGCGATTAAGCCGATAGCCGATCGCCTCCAACGTTCGTTTGAAAATTTTTTGCACGAATGTCTAATGTCACCTAGTCTTGGTTATTTTGATTGATTTGCGCGCATTTGCATTTTGCACTCACGGCGAACGCTAATTATCTATTGTTGTGATATGTGATTAACTTGATTGTGGTATATTATATAGTTTATAAGAATCGAAAGTGGTGAAATTTTACGTGCCAAGTGTTATGTACATTGTATAGTGTTTATGGATTGTTTCATCGTAAAGGTATGTTTGTTTATTTTTGTTTCTTGTCGAACAACAACAAATAGGTTGTTGTCTTACAGATTACCTATTAAATGAGTTAACCTCGTTCTCAAAAATCGTTCGAAAATAAAAAATATATCATTAAACATCTCTCATGGCTCATCGCGATATGAAACGCTTAAAGGTATCAAGTTCCAAAAGTAATCAAAATTATACGTCAACGCGATAATATTTTGCGATTTCAGGCAGTAATCAAAATCTATGGGGTAAGTACCCCATAGGTTTTGTAAATTTCATAATTTTAGGTATGACCCCATAGGTTGACCTAAAATTATGAAATTTGGCAAAAAGTAAGGTCTAACAGTACTTATACAGGAATAAATCTGAAAATTGTAAATATGATTTTGGAAGCCTAAAAAAAGTGTTACAAACTTATTTTTGCGCTGGATTCAGTGTGAATCTGTTAGGGATCAAACTGCAAAGTTAAGTTTGTTTTTGAAACTAGTTGGTCTTTTAGTTAGAGCTATACAGTCTTACTTATAAAAATCTACTAATGATCTTCTTAGCATCGTCTTAACTAATGACTACTTAACTTCCTAATTAGTAATTAAATATTCTTTACTTATAAACGTTACTTAAGCTTGTCTTACCTAATGAACTGTTAATGACACAAAAAGTATTTCACTCTCGCAACACTGCCGAAATGTTGGCAGCTTAAAAAAGTATTTGCCGTTTTAACGTTATAAAATGGCAACATTGGTATCATTGCGCGCGGAAGTCCTTGTTCGAAGCGTTCACGGTACCATTTAATTTCATTGTTTGTATTGTATTTCGGTATTTTGGCATAAATAATGATTATTGCTAAAAAGATGTACCTAGGCATATCCATAAAAAAAAATGCATGTGTTCCTCTATAATAGTTCTAATATCTTTTGCATATTTTCTTTGCAAAATCTATACCTACTTATACTTAAAACCACTTTTACTTAATTCTTGCATAGGATTCATTCTCGTATTATTCAGGTTTGGCCTTCTAATAATTCCCATTGTTCTTCTTCTAAATCCCCTTAGTTCCTCTATTGCATTACAAAATAAGCGCAATACATCAAAATATTCAAAAAGTATCCATTATCACACAAAAAACAAAAGAAACAACTACAAATGCAACAGGCAAACAATGCTGAAAAGGACGCTACCTGCTAAAATGACGCTTCGGACGGAATCAGCTGGTGCCCAAATAACCACCATCTTGTTACTTACGGGTTTAAACAAGGGTACGAGGTTGCTTAATTTGACAGTGCATTAAAGTCATTGCTAAGCAACTCATTAGAACTAAGCAACGTTTATAAGTAAGAATTTTTGTTAATCAGCCCCTAAGTATTACTTAAAATTTAAGTAACGATTATAAGTAAGGCCGATAATGTGAGATGCTTTGCGTGTACGGAACTCTCGGTGCGCGAGTTTGACTCGCACTTGGCCGGTTTTTTTCTATATATTTATAATCCGCGTGTGAGTGACATGTGCTTTAAACGGCTTTTTTTAAAGCCACTTTTATCATACTCGACATGCACTGTGGCTTCACCTTTGTATATTTTCACCCCACGCCACTGATACCTGGTATAGCTATTCGCGTATAAATATAAGTTTGGTCGAATCCACCCAATATCATACAATTAAAACCCTTTTGAAGACTGTCAGTATTTTATCTAATACTAGCTGTCGAACGTGGCTTCGCTCGCGTGAGTTTCGCTTAGATGAAAAATCTCTCTTGGAGCTTTTCATCAGATGTTCCATATCTTCAATTTTTATACGTCAGCAGAAAATGCTCATCTGATTGAACGATTTTTGCTAAGGCGCCATTTCCATATATGTTATAGTGTAGCTGGTCTCTTGCAGTTCTTCATCAGATGTTCCAGATCTTCAATTTTTATACGTCAGCAGCAAATGCTCATCAGGTCGAATGACTTTTGTTAAGGCAACATTTCCATATTTCTTATAGTTTAACTGTTCTGTTTTGGTTCTTAATCAGATGTTCCAGTTTTCAAAATCATTTATAGCCTAAATGTTGCCTAAGCTTAATAGCTACACAACAAAAAAAGTTTCATTCAAATCGGTTCAGTACTTTCGGAGATTAGCGTGATCATACATACAGACAGACAGACAGACATGAAATTCAAAAAAAAATTTGTTGCTTTCTATTGTTCTTTTTAAGTGTCCCTCTATCCATTTCAGTCAAAAATACTAAATGTACAGACAAAATATTTTTACTGTTTTATTATAAGTATGTATAGATAATAAAATTAAAACCCTTTGAAGACTGTCAGTATTTTATCCAATATGTGTTACTGTACGAGAAACTCACGGCCATGTTTATTTGACCCATTTATACCTTGTTCCTTGTTCGTCATGTGTGTTCCTTTTACCATAGACAAAGACGAAATACACAGATTTGTCCGCTTTATTTCCGTCATACAATCGCAAGTACACAATAAAGGGAACAATTTGTCATTGTGAGATGTCGTTATCTGTCACAAGAGGTATAAAAGTTTCTCGGTTGGAATTGTTGATATTGGTCGAGATGAAGTGGTTAGTTGAAAGCAAACAAGAAAAGTGGAAAACTACCATTAGTTTCTTTTTTCGTGATTCAGATAGCGGTCCCGGTACAGAGAGCCACCCTACCCATACCTATACATGATTGGACCATAGAGCTAGATAGGTATATTAGACAAAAAAAAGTTTTGTTAAGAATAACTTTGTGTATTTTTTCCATGGAAGTAACAAAGTACTTATTACTTCCATGATTTTTTCATATTTTCAGTGTTAGATACTTTTTAGAAGAATCATATGGAGAGAAACATATGAAAATTAAGTTGATAATTGGAATATTTCAGAAAATTTTACGACTTTATAATAGACTAGCTATTGCCCGCGGCTTCGCCCGCGTTAATTTCCCACGGGAACAGTGCTTTTTCCCGGCATGAAAGGTACCCTATATCCTTCTCCGTACTTCTGACTATGAGTGTGAATGCAAATTTTCAGGAAGATTAGTTCAGTAGATGAAGCGCATTTATAATATTAGTTTGGATTAGGATAATAGTTAAGATTAGATTTATAGTAAATATAAATAATGATAGTCGAATTTTGTATGCAACATGATTCATGTGGCATAAAATATGTGTGAGCAAAGGTATTTGTTGGGAAAATACATAGCTGTCTATGTGAACTAGGACTTTTGGAAAGTTTTAGTTTCTAAATTGCATTTTGGAGTTCGTTGTTTAATTAAATTAAGAAACTACGTGTGTTCGGGATTCGGCAAAACCGTAGATTGTATATGATACGTTCCGATAGTTTGAAACTAAACTAATATACCGCAGTCGATAACAGTATCCAATGGAGAAGTTTACTACTAGTCAAATAAACTAAACTTACTTTTTCTAAATGTTAAAATAAAAATTACCTTAAGGAATTGCATAGATTAGATCAAAAATGTATTATTTTATACTAGTATATACTAGATGTATTGATTAGATAGTCACCTCTTTGATAAACACATAGATTAAGGTCGGAGGCGCTAAGAAGCGTTCGAAATTTATGGTCTTGCGCTAAGGTCCTGCGATTAACCTATGGCAACCTATGGGAAATTGCAAGTACGTATCATGTATCCAAAAAATTTAGGTAGTCAAATAACGAGCCTATTAGTTATGTCATAAATGGCAGTAAATAAATGTAAACCATGATTATTTTGAACGTCCAAAGCCAAGGTTCATACAAAGCCGCAGGGACAGCTAGTTTTTAATATAAGTTTTTCTGCCAACATTAGAGAAACTTCAAGATGAAACGGAGTTCCAATCTAACTTGCTTCTGTACTTGCCGAGTTATATACCTCACAATCTAAACCCCATCTCAGCTGAGCGTCTCAGGTGCAAACTTCGTAATCATAATGGATCAATTCGGTTAACCGTTACACTGGGCGGGAATTGCTTCCACGGCGATGTTATGTTAATGAACAAATCGAATCAGAGCTAACTTCGCTCTAATCGTGTACCTTGGATTAAGAGTAAGTCACTGCCGAAAACAAACTTCACGTTTTGTGTTATCACTTGTTATCTGTTGTTTTGTTTCTGTTATATTATGCATAAAGGTACGAGTTTTTATCGAACAATTTGTCCGCGCAGAATTCACTATATGCCAAATTCTAAGCGGTGGGGTATCAACATGAAACCCAGTTTTTGAATTGGTCCTTCGGCAACACAATTTAGAACCCATAGCGCAGAAAAGTCCTTGTTTTTTTCTGTAAAGGAAGTGTAAAGAAATTTCATTATGTATGAAAAAACTAGTGCAGCACTACTTACAAACATACAGAATTTGTGACAGACGTACGAGATAACGTTACTCTTGTACGTCTTTTGTAACAAATTAGGTACAGAACCCTACAGAAGAACACGAGTATTACCTTGCTACAATTCACCTGAACATGGAGCAGGGGGCCGATTCTCAAGTAATAGAACTTTTTCATTGTGGTAATTTCTATTCGAAGATGTCGTTTCTACTATAAAGTTCGAACGTTTTCTATATTTCGTATTCTGGGGCACGATAGAACAATTACCACTCGAACTGTCAAATGGAACTTACCATAGACAATTTATTACGTTTCATTACGTCGTTTTTAAAAACGCTTGGAAAACGATTGTAGTTTTTACCTTATATTTGTTGATTTTCACAAAATCCCGAAATTTAAGAGACTCGTAATAAAATTTTTTAAACTTAAAAAAATATTATATAATAGCGGTTTCAAAACGTTTAAAAAAGTAAAATTTGGAATATTTCCTAAGTTGTTTTGAAAAATATGGAACGTATTAAAAAGTTGTCTTGTGTCAATGTCAGTGATCGAAGTTTGGTCATATTTACTACTAGCTGTCGCCCGCGGCTTCGCCCGCGGCTTCGCCCGCGTGAGTTTCGCTTAGATGAAAAATCTCTCTTGGAGCTTTTCATCAGATGTTCCAGATCTTCAATTTTTATACGTCAGCAGAAAATGCTCATCAGGTTGAACGACTTTTAATAAGGCGCCATTTCCATATATGTTATGGTGTAGCTGGTCTCTTGCAGTTCTTTATCAGATGTTTCAGATCTTCAATTTTTATACGTCATCAGAAAATGCTCATCAGTTTGAACGACTTTTGTTAAGGAACCATTTCCAAAATTCTTATAGTTTAGCAGTTCTGTTAAGGTTCTTCATCAGGTGTACCAGCTTTCAAAATAAATTATAGCCTAAATGTTGGCCAGGCTTAATAGTCGGTTCAGTACTTTCGGAGATTAGCGTGATCATACATACAGAAAGACAGACAGACAGACAGACAGCCAAGAAATTCCAAAAAATTTTTTTTGCTTTCTATTATTCATTTTAAGTGTCCCTCTATCCATTTCAGTCAAAAATACTAAATGTACAGACAAAATATTTTTACTGTTTTATTATATGTATAGATTTACCCTATTATTTGATAGTTTTGTTACTTTGAAGGGAATGAATAAGAAAAATATGCCAGTGTCGAGAAAATCTCCACTTAGTCCATTTGGTGGAAACCCCAAAAGTGGGAAGTGTACTTCTTCGGTTATAAAAAACGAGGCAAAGAAGAGGTGGATAAAGGATCTTCGTCAACCAAATTTCCGAAGCAGGCGACTTTGAACTCTTCTTCGTTCATTTTCATCAAATGATTTCAAAACTTCAACAAAAAAATCGTCAAAATCAAACTTAACTTATCCCACATAACCTTAAACGAACTCATTTTATCAGCTGAAGTTCGAATACGAGTTATTTCGATTGGTCAGTACCACTCGTTGCGTTCGAGTGGTGTTCGATCGAAATATTTCGATTGTGAAGTTCTGAGAATACGCAAAAAATGTTGCCTTCGAAAAAAATTCGAATTTCGAATTTTTTTACGAACGTGAACTTTTTACGATTGCGTCAGAATTGGCTCCCAGCTATCGCATCGGGTATTTATCGCGTGAGAGTCGAAAGCTCACACTAGAATGCAATAACGTCCAACTGAGTATCCAACACGTATATTTCACGTGTGGACTGTGAAAAATCGAGTTTCGCCAACTATAGCCATTGAGGATAAATCGAAGAGTTAAACAGGAGTGTAAGCGCGTTTAACTAGTTGGTGTAACTCGACAAGGCTTGTTACCTGGAACAAGGCTTGTAGAGTTCACGTGTAACAAATTGGAAACAATTTCAACTACGTTCTATTTAGTTGGATATTCATCATCGAATTAACGAGGTTCTTTTACGTGGAGTTCCTTCCATTTTCCTCTATCCATAGCTAACTCTTACTACAGAATATATAATAGTACTCTTACGCTTTTAAGGAAGTGTATAAGGATACGTGGCTCATTTTTCCTTTATTTGTATAATGTACGAGTATGTTGTATTCTCTGTTTTATCTTTTCTTGTTTGTTTCTGAAGTAAACTTGTTATTTATTGTGAAATTTCTAAACAACCTTCATCATGCTCATGCTACCTTTAATGTACTTACATAGATATTTAAATGAATAACATTTTACGAATATTAGATCCTAAATCTGATGATCTACTTGGAAGCGGTGGTAAGTATAAATAACTAGCTTTTGCCCGCGGCTTCGCCCGCGTGAATTTCCCACGGGACCAGTGCTTTTTCCCGGGATGAAAGGTACCCTATGTCCTTCTCCGTACTTCTATGTGTATGAAAAATTTTAAGGAAGATTGGTTCAGTAGATGAAGCGTGAAGAGGTAACAAACAAATATACAAACAAACAAACTCACTTTCGCATTTATAATATTAGTTAGAATTAGGATAGTTAGAATAGTTAGGATTAAAAAAATTGAATTAGTTAGTCCAAAAAATAAAGAGAGTTTTCCATTTTGAAAATATAACATTCAAAGCTGCTCAATTCCTGAATAGCATTTCATTTTGAGAAAATATAAAGAAAAGGACTGGCAGAGCAAATATGTTATAACGTAAAATTTTTCAGGGTAAACGTCAAGTGCAAATGGTTCCGGACAAAAATACGAGACATGGAGAGTATAGAAGAGAGCTAGTGGCGTAGCTACTGCAGCGCCGTATCAGGCATATCAATCATTCATGGCCCCCGGGCTGCAGACGAAGTAATGGCGTCCGTGGCCCAGTAGAAAAAGACACCCCGTCATTCGTCACTGGGAAGATGACCTTTTGAGCACTGTGAAAATGACTTTTTTTTTTCATCATCGTCCTGCGATGCGATCAATTAATCAATAATGTACCACTGAAGAGAGCGTAACTCCTAACTCAATTCAATTTTACCAATTGGATTATTTTTCAGTAGCCATATACTGAGGCTAAGGATAATAGGTTGAAACAATCATCAAATTAAAGATTTTAGGAGAGTTTCAAGTATTTAGGATACACTACACTGGATCACGTATAGAGAGGAGGGAAAGGGGAGGTCTGTTCAGGAAATAGTGTCAAAGTTATAATTCCTCTTTTTCAAAGTGTACTCGGTCATTCTATACTTTCAGTCTGATTATTTACATCAAATAAAACTTCTAAAATAAAACTTAAAAAACTTTGCAAAATCATGTGATATAAATACAACACCTTATTTGTGCAAAAATCACTATAAGTATATTTTAAAACCAAGGTGGGAAAAATATTGAAAATATATGTTGTTTAAATCTGTTTTCTTTATATTTTTCACGACAACCCACGACATCGGCGTGACGCTCGTCATACAAACACACTGCGTAGACTTTCGCCCTTGTCAATGCAAATATTTGTGCAAAATTTCCACCCGACGCCTTTCGAAGATTAAATAAATTTCCAATTCCATTTACATAAACTCCTTGTGCTATTTCTTAAACACATATGAATAAAAACTTTTAAGTATGAAGTAGTGAAGTAGTTAGTAGTAGAAAACGTGTGAAGTAGTTTTTTTACTTAAATTTACAGATAGTTCTCTATCAAAGACTGCGAACTAAAAACATAAATCTAAGATTAAACTTAGTTTTACAGTTTACTGTAGGTAATTTTTTATCACAGTATCAATAGTTTATAAATGCCTAAAGCTCATAATCATTTGAACATTTTACTCTGACATAACAAAGTCGTGTAAGATCCCCAAAAATTCGACAGGAAACCGTACATGAAAAATAAAATTAATGCAAAAGCGTTTTAAAACCAGAATTTACATTATACAGAGTTGGTTGAAAATTACATTGTCAATTTGCATCAGCAAGCGTAGCCGTCTCGCTGCGGTCCCGGGCGATATTGTACGTTTTGAGCTATATTGCACGTTTTGCGCTGCGCCATTTGTAGTGCAAACAAAACGCATTTGTGGCCTGCGGTCACGCGTTCATTTCCGTACACATTTACGTGTCACCAAGCCGTTTGTATGAGTTAAATTGATTATCAGAATACGGAACCGATCCTGAAATTCAGCCACGCAACAGTTAACCTTTCCTTTGAAATAACAGGAATATAAGGATAATTGACCGAGCGAGCGAAGCGAGCGAAGGTCTCTAAATATGGTATTAAATTTAATTAATTTAACATTAATTAAATTTAATACCATAAAGGACAGTATCGTTGTAGAGATCTGGTGCCCGCGCTAGGTATCAAAGATCCTGTGTTGCACGTTACCAGGTCCCCCACCCGGTGTGACACAATAAAAGGTATTAGCATGTTGATATCATGTCACAATACGATTTTTGAGTTAATTTACAAATAAAAGACGAGTAATGACTTCTGTACCTAACTCTACGATGAAAATCTTGGGATCAGTAAGTTGAAACTTGAAACTTCATATCTTCTAGTTTTGGTAAATAATATTTATCAAACGATGTATTTGCCATAAGATATTTTATAATGTTGTTTTACCAATTGAAAATTTAGTTAAATAATTTATTTGTGAAATGATAATTTGAAAAAAAAAAACAATATTTATCTAGTAATTAGTTTGTATAATGATCCATTTTTAAAAGAATGAGTTTGTCAAAGCATATGTTTTTCATATGTATAGTTTTACAAAAGTTGTTTATAAAATGATTGTTTTTTAAATAATAATTTGTAATATGTATCCAAGATTTTATATATTTTGATGATTGATTAATACTATTTTAGCGCCTAGGCTATTAAGAGGTCTACCAATTTTTTTATATTGTAAATTATACTATTTCTTTAACTGTGTTTTACCCTGCTCATCAGCACTCTTCAGTCATATACTATACATACGTAAGAGTGAATCAATAAAAACGCGAGTAAAAATCGCGAGGTCTAAGTTCGCGGCGAACTACTAGTTTAAGTTAGTCACTTAAATTGGGTCGGTACTTTGACCTTCCATCAAAAACGGAAGAGGTAACGGAACGAAGGTTATTCCAATAGTCAATTTCGAGTTACCACCTCGGATAAAGAGTTTCTGACATTAGAGATATAGATGGTACAACAACCAACCTACGCTGACGGAAAATTCCACTCTTCGTAGTAGTAGAGCATCACACTTTTCTCTTCCTACGGAATCATGCATAGATTCCTATGTACTTAGAGCTTGTTAAATGAATGCACACTCCCATAGTGTGGATGGAAAAGTCGAAAGGACAAACTTTGGCTTAGGAACTTTGTTTGGACTAGTTAGGAGATAAACATACTAAAAGTCTTAGACCACCAGATCGGAGCCAGAGGGATGGGGGGGCCAAAAGGTCCCGTTTTTTGTTTTCTTGCTTAAATCTTGAAAACGGTTCGTTGTACGAAATTTTGATAATGAAAGCTGATAAAATTTGGGACCCGACCCACTTGAAATTAGATTCTGTGAGGTTGGGGGGTCAGCTTTATCTGCCCCCGACTGTACATGCTAGTGTTGCTACTTTAAAATATTATTCCAGACCATTACAGACGTAAAACCCGATACGTGTGGATTAATTTCATACGTGTATTGCCGATAGCATTATTTCGCAGTCACCCTCGGCGATAGTAATCAAACGCAGTCGGAAGCTCCGCATTTCACAGACAAATGTCCGCAATCGCAGTGCATCGATACATGACGTAGGGTTTCCGAGTTTAGATTAATCCATTTGTTTGAGGAACTTAACGTGCTCAGTCTTATTAGTTATCGGTTACTGATAGAATGTACGTACCTATCCTTTCCTTATTTATTTTTGTATTTGTATCCGTAGCACAACTCTTATTGTGGCCGCCTGTGCTAGCAGCCACTATTCAGAGGATGCTCAGGTGCAGAGATGAGGACTGTTATCCTAACTAATATTATAAATGCGAAAGTGAGTTTTTTTGTTTGTAAGTTTGTTACCTCTTCACGCTTTCTCTACTGAACTAATCTCCCTAAAATTTCGCACACTCATAGAAGGTACTGAGAAGGACATAGGATACCTTTCATCCCGAGAAAAAGCACAGTTCCCATGGGAAATTCACGCGGGCGAAGGCGCGAGCAAAAGCTAGCATTCGCCAGACTAATTAATTTCTCCCGGGTTCGATTTTTACAGCTCATAGACGCACCCAATTCCGGCAAAATTCATTGCTGGTTTATTATTGTGTAGGGATAAATATTTGCACGAATGTTTATACTGCCTGAATTCCTGTCAATATATAAAACTACTGATTGCTTCAACCGTTATGACGTGGTAAGGGTGGTAAATGAGCCACAACACAGTCAAATATAAAAATAATATAATTTAAGTAAGAAATACAGGGGGTGGATTTATAAGGGCCCTACTATGCCGGTAATTCAGTTCTCCTGCAAAGAGGTACTGTCCTGGTGATGGTGGAGGTGTCCAGCACTCGGTGGTTCTGGGACGCCGGGGATCCGGGATGGTGATTCCACCAGCGGATTGTTCACCCGAGGCGTGTGATTGTGTTGAGGAGCGTAAGCCCAAATCTGGAACCCTGGAATTGATGTCCATTGATCAGGATATTGTTCATATGATAATGACGGCCAGCCAGCTTGCTCCGAGAAGTGATGATCGAAGGGGTGACGGTGAAGGACGTACCTACTTTTACCTAAGAGCAATGTCTGTGGCTGCTGGTCGTCATTAAGAACAGAGTTTACAATGACTCAAAGCTAATATCATCGCTAATATCGTTAACTAAATGAAAAAAATGTTCTATAACACTTAGATTTTTTTTATAATTTATATCGGGCGGTAGTATAACACTGCCACGCCCGAACAGAAAATCTAGTACTTTTTTCCTAATAATAATATATTGTCCATTGAAATATTTATAAAACACTAAAACACTGTTTATGCAAAATTGCCTAAATAGTAAAATACCTATTGGATGTTAAATAAAAGAAATAGTTCGCCACTTACCGAATTTCGGGTTTGAACGACACTCACAGATTTTATAATTACTTGTGTGCTTTACTTATCAATATTATTCAGATATTAATTATCCGGTATAATGTACTGCACTTTCTAGTTATAAGAATTTACAACGTATATCGAAGTACGAAACTGAGATGAGCTCGTAATACGTGTGTCCGGCACTAAGCAGTCTATACCAATGTGGACCGGTCGCCCGCGCATCGAGACAAAAGAACTAGAAGTCCTCACATAAAAAATGCAGCATGTTGCAGACACAAATACGAAACCAGACATTTGCGAGTTGACCAACTTCTGTATTAAGAAGTTAACTTGTAAATATGTTTTAATGATTTGTATAGTTTATTTGTAAATAATTTAAGGTAGGTATTTCCTTTAGTGTTTTATTTAGTTATTATTTTCTTTAGATTAATTTTAGTTTTAAGTTTAGTTTTAAGTTTTGGTTTTAAGTTTTTCTTGTTTTTAATTAATAATAACAAGTGTTTTTAGTTAATGGTTTTATTTTTACGTACATAAGAATGTGTACTACGTTACAATACCCCCTCTCGTACCCAAGGATTTTATTCCCTTTTTGAATAAAATCCGCATCTTAGAATTAAGTTTGTTTTAACTTTCATACATCGTCTATTATTCTTCTACACTCATAATATTAACATGCACACAATCACGGTAAATATTAAAATAAAAATACCATGATACTTATCATAAAAAAAAGTTAGACAGCAAAATCATATATACTGTAACTTAAACAAACTGTAGTTGATGCAATGATCTTATATAGGTATAATTTGTAAGAGTAGCAACGTAAAAAAAAAATCATCTTTTATGAGGTATTGGCTAATTTTATATCTTTTATATGCCAAGTACCTAAATCTTTGCCTGACATGTCAGCTAATTTATATACTAAAGGCGATTTCTTGGCTGTTACGCGACATTTGAAGTACTTTTGTGCCAATTTCTTGCTAAAATACTTATCTTTGTCACTTAAAACATATGTTCTTTTCATGACAATGTCACCTACGTTAAATTCAGCTGGCTTACGCCTGAGGTTATAGTGACTAGTATTTTTGACGTGGGCCTGCCATAATTTAAATTGTACCTTATCAAAAATGTTTGACAAGCAGCCCAAATTCTCGGCATAAATGTCACGTGGTAAGAAAGTTACCTCATTGCCGATATCGTTGTCCACGTAATGTGTACCGCTAGTAACTATCTCCCTACCGAAGACTAGAAAAGAAGGAGTAAATCCAGTGGCTTCGTTCACTGAGTTATTTATTGCGAACTGAATCGAAGGAATTTGAGTGTCCCAAGTTCTATGATCTTCACCAACGAACGCCGATATACAGGTAATTATTGTCCTATTGTAACGCTCAACTGTGTTTATCTGTGGAGTGTACTTAGGTGAAAAATATACATTCGGCACATTATATTTTTTGAAAAAGGTTTCAGTGTGAGTACTTGTGAATTGACTACCATTATCTAGAAATATTGTTTGAGGGACGCCATGTATGAGGAAAACAGAATCTTGTAGAATTTTCGTGATAATTTGCGAAGTGGCATTTCTTATGGGAAAGATGAGGCAGAATTTTGAAAAACAACACGTGACTACAAATATATAAGAATTTTGTTTACGGGTAACAGGTAGAGGACCCATTAGGTCTATTGAAATGGTCTGAAACGGACGCGAACATTGCTTTGGGCGACCCATCTCGCCTAAAGTATTATGATTTTGAATTTTATGAGACAAGCAAGTATCACACTTTGTTACAAAATTAACAATATCTTTGTACATACCAGGCCAGTAATAACGTAAAGCGATCCGTTTGTATGTTTTAAAAATACCAAGATGTCCGGCGGTAGGCTCGGAATGGTTTTCATAAATGACTTGCTTACGCATCTCGGTCGGTATGACTTCTTTCCACGCAAATTCGGATTTAAGTTGACATTTTTCATTACTAAGCCGAAACAAACTATTATTTTTTATGATATAATTTGGAAAATTTTGTTGGTTGTTGAGGCAACCGTTATATATATTTTTATACCAAGAATCTGAAGTGGTGTTAAAAACATTTGATGTGCTGATGGCACTTACAGGAATGGCTCTAGAGAGAGCATCTGGAATGACGTTGTCCGAGCCACGACGGTGTTTGATTTCGAAATCAAAGGATGATAAACGCACGCCCCAGCGAGCCAGTCTTCCCGTGGGATTGTTCAGGGACAGAAACCATTTAAGGGCACTATGGTCAGTATACACCGTGAACTGTTTACCGTTCTCCAAATAGCACCTCCAATGCTCCAAGGCAGCAATCACAGCTAAAGTTTCGCGCTCAGTTATGCTGTAATTTCGTTCAGGAGCTGAAAGTGATCTGCTCATGTAAGCAATGGGGTGTTCTTTGGAGTCTATGGTTTGGGTCAGCATCGCACCTATACCATAGTTGCTAGCATCTGTGTGTACCTCAAACGGAAGGTTGTAATCAGGACAAGATAAGACTGGTGCTGAAACTAGGCATTCCTTTAATTTCAAAAACGCGGTTTCTGCTTCATTTGTCCACTCGAAGGGAGAGGCATTCTTTTTATTTGAAGTTAATTTGTTTAATGGGGCTGCAATCGTACTAAAATTTGGTACAAACCTACGATACCATGTGGCGGTGCCTAGGAACCGTTTAACGTCCTTTTTTGATGAAGGTGTAGGGTACTGAAGTATGGCTTGCACCTTTTCAGGATCAGTTCTGAGGCCACCACTGTCCACGACATAACCAAGATATTTGAGTTTATCACGGAAGAAACAGCATTTATCCTGGTTAATAGTGAGATTGGCGTGTTTTAATTTCTCCAGAACGCGAAGAAGCAAAGAAACGTGGCTGTTAAAGTCAGTAGACACAATAATGACGTCATCCAAATATGCGAATACTTTTTGGTCGAACTCACTGAAAAGTAAATCAACAAGACGCTGCTGGGTAGCCGGTGCATTTGTCAGGCCGAAGGCGGTACGTTTAAATCTGAAGGTTCCCCTACCAGGTACATAAAAGGCTGTCTTGTCTCTGTCATCAGCATGAATATTAATCTGCCAGAATGCCTTAGACAGGTCGATGCTAGACAGGTATTTCGCATCCCGAAGGTTGTCTAAGATCTCAGAGACGTAGGGTAAATTGTAAGCGTCCTTCTTTGTCACTGAATTTAATTTCCGGCTATCCAAACAAAATCGAGGCTCGCCGTTCTTCTTGGTCACAATCAATACTGGTGAAGACCATGCGCTTTCACAGGGTTCAATCACATCGAGCGCCAACATTTCATCTACCTGTTGAACGAGAATACGCTGTTTTTCAGGTGACATGCGGTAGTAGCGTTGACGGATCGGTTGAGTATCACCAGTATCGATACGATGAGTGATCAGAGTGGTATTGCCAAGACCTTTTACTTTAGAAGAAATCTCTTCAAACTGACGAATGACATTATCAGCCACTATCTTTTCAGTGTCATCGAGAGTTTCATAATTTTGCAAGTAATTATTGTTATTGACACAGGCAATATTGTTTTGACTAGGGCCAATGGAAATTGAATTTAAATAATTTGGACATATTTGAAATTTACGCCAAAAGTCGATTCCGAGTATGAGGTTATTTTTAATTTCAGGGACTGCTAAGGCCTTAATGATATGAAATTGATTTTCAAAATGAATAGGGAGATTCATAGAACCAATTGTATTTATTTTTTGGCCACCAGCGGCTATAACAAAAGGAGGGTTTGAAGTGCTACTTTCAAGTTGAAGGCCTTGTTGAAGAAGGCTATGATGAGCATTATTACCTACCACAGTTACAGCAGAACCTGAATCTAGTAATCCTGAAATGACAAGTTCATTTACAGTAACAGAAACATAAGGTCTCAAATCGTTATCTGGTTTGCGAGAAAGAACTGAAGCAACTTTATAAATTTTAAAGAAATTAGATATAGTTTTTAACCAGTTTTGCCAATCTTCTTTATCGAAGTTGCTATTGCCGCAGTTCTGACTAATTAGTTTTTTGGAATTGTTTTTGAATTATCCTTATTTTGGCTACAATCAGGACAATCTGGAGTCTTAACGTCCTTTTTGCCACAAACAAAGCAAAAAATATTGGTTTTGTCTGCTGTACATTGACGCAGGCCATGAGTATCAGTACGGCACCTTGGGCAATAACGACGCTTTGGTGCTGAAATAGCTGCTAAATATTTTTGATTAGGATTATTGTATTTATTATTGTTTTCGTTTTGTTTACTGTAGCTCTGTGAATTATTGTTTTTATTAAAATTATTGTTATGATGGAAATTATTGTTTTTACTAAAATTATTGTTATTATTAAATTTATTATAAGGTTTGGGTTTGGAATAAGCGAATTCAGGTGCCAATGTATCTGATGAAGGGCCTGGTGGTTCACGAAAATGTGAGAGACGCGCTTGAACCCTTTCGAAGTTAACACACAAGGATTTCAATTCGTCAATGGATTTAATTTTCGGAACTGAAGCTAATATATTTGAATAGCAGGGACGGATATTATGTAAGATGATTTCTAGTTTATCTTCTTCTGAAGGAATTTTCGACAACCGTGAAAATAACCCAGTCATGATAGACAAATATATGGTTATGTTTTCCGTCTCACCCTGAGTTCTAGAGCGGATTTCAGATAAAAGTCTATAGTCATAGTCAGACTTATCAAAATCTTCTTTAAGTCTATTTAAGAGGCAGTTCCAGTCGGAAATGAGATCCTTGTTGCTTCGAAACCAATGAAGTGCATTGCCAGTGAATATTTCGGTTGCATGTGATAATAATTTTTCATCTGACATATTCCTAGCCTCTTTAAATTCCTTTGCCCTTTGGATGAAGGAGCGAACGCAAGAACTACCATCAAATTTTAGTTTACCAATATCTTGTGAGCTACGATCGCAAGTGACAGACACATTTATTGGACTTGAAGAAGGTAAACTCTCACTAACAGTAGATGAGCCGGCTAGAGGGTCGACTAAATTTTTATCTTTGAGAGAGTTAAACCTATTTAAATATTTTTTGAAGTGGTCAACGCAAGTGTCGTAGACTGCTGCAACATCTTCAGTACGAGCAATTCTGTTAAGGCGATGATACAAATGATGTAACAGGTTTTGTATTCTTAAAAGAGTAGTACGGTCAACATCAGTTTCGAGACTCGTTTTAATTTTAGTTAAAACATTTGAAACGCCTTTAAGATCATCTTCTAAACTTAACGGTGAATCTAAAATATCGTCAGAAGGAAAAAGCGGAGCTAATTTAACAATCTGCTTGCGAAGTTCTTGTACAGTAGCTGCAGGAGTTGTACCTCTAATATCCACTTCATATTCAAGCTCAGATTTTTGTAAAGACAAAAAATTAATTGGATAAGCCATGATTTCAGAACCAAAATTTTGTAAGTAGCGAACTAAAAAGAGCTAGCTAAAAAGAAAGAAATAAAAAATACTCTGTTCTTTACAAAATAAATAAATGAGTTTAATAACGTTTTGGTTGAAATGGGTTAAGATTTAGAAGTTAGAAAGACAAAAATTGCAGGAGAAGAAATAGGAAAAGAAAAAAAATTGCACAAGCACAGAACTAAAAAAGAACAAAAAATAAATACGCAAAAAAATTGCAACTAATGTGTAACTTTACAATAAAGAACAGAAAAAAAAACCAGAACTAGACACTTTGAAAAAAGTCCAAATTACTTACTGCAACATAGAATTTACAATATTTTGCGTCGAAGGTAAGTTGATTTCTAGGTACGACAATACAATTAAAGACAAATTTAATAAATGCTACTTGCCAAAGATATTAAATTGAGAAAATGTTACACCTTAGTTGCTAGCAACCAAAAAAAAACAAAAACGTTTCACAAAACCAAAAATAAAACAAGCACACAGACATGCAAAATTACAAGAAAACAGAATTCCGGGCACAGAAAAGCAAGAGAAAATTAGAAAAAGAACACTTGGGCGCCAGTATGACGTGGTAAGGGTGGTAAATGAGCCACAACACAGTCAAATATAAAAATAATATAATTTAAGTAAGAAATACAGGGGGTGGATTTATAAGGGCCCTACTATGCCGGTAATTCAGTTCTCCTGCAAAGAGGTACTGTCCTGGTGATGGTGGAGGTGTCCAGCACTCGGTGGTTCTGGGACGCCGGGGATCCGGGATGGTGATTCCACCAGCGGATTGTTCACCCGAGGCGTGTGATTGTGTTGAGGAGCGTAAGCCCAAATCTGGAACCCTGGAATTGATGTCCATTGATCAGGATATTGTTCATATGATAATGACGGCCAGCCAGCTTGCTCCGAGAAGTGATGATCGAAGGGGTGACGGTGAAGGACGTACCTACTTTTACCTAAGAGCAATGTCTGTGGCTGCTGGTCGTCATTAAGAACAGAGTTTACAATGACTCAAAGCTAATATCATCGCTAATATCGTTAACTAAATGAAAAAAATGTTCTATAACACTTAGATTTTTTTTTTTATAATTTATATCGGGCGGTAGTATAACACTGCCACGCCCGAACAGAAAATCTAGTACTTTTTTCCTAATAATAATATATTGTCCATTGAAATATTTATAAAACACTAAAACACTGTTTATGCAAAATTGCCTAAATAGTAAAATACCTATTGGATGTTAAATAAAAGAAATAGTTCGCCACTTACCGAATTTCGGGTTTGAACGACACTCACAGATTTTATAATTACTTGTGTGCTTTACTTATCAATATTATTCAGATATTAATTATCCGGTATAATGTACTGCACTTTCTAGTTATAAGAATTTACAACGTATATCGAAGTACGAAACTGAGATGAGCTCGTAATACGTGTGTCCGGCACTAAGCAGTCTATACCAATGTGGACCGGTCGCCCGCGCATCGAGACAAAAGAACTAGAAGTCCTCACATAAAAAATGCAGCATGTTGCAGACACAAATACGAAACCAGACATTTGCGAGTTGACCAACTTCTGTATTAAGAAGTTAACTTGTAAATATGTTTTAATGATTTGTATAGTTTATTTGTAAATAATTTAAGGTAGGTATTTCCTTTAGTGTTTTATTTAGTTATTATTTTCTTTAGATTAATTTTAGTTTTAAGTTTAGTTTTAAGTTTTGGTTTTAAGTTTTTCTTGTTTTTAATTAATAATAACAAGTGTTTTTAGTTAATGGTTTTATTTTTACGTACATAAGAATGTGTACTACGTTACACCGTTTAGTTGTTTAAAGTATATTTGAACCCTTCCTAGAAACAGCCATATAGCTATTTATACTGATATAAGTATAACTCTGAGGACAGCAGTATTAAATAGTTTTTTTGAACCTGTTATCTCAAGTTTGTCTTTATTTTAAACCTGAAGTTTCAGTTTAAAAACAAATAACATGTACATGGGAACAGCCAGCAATCGTTGCCATGTTAACACTCAAGTCACGTCAACTGCAGAGAGCTTTCGGTCGATTAGACCCGATGGCACGTTCGCCGGTTTGTCTTCTACTGCAGTGTTGGGTTATCAACCACCAGAAATGGTTTGATAGTACAGTAAAAAAAGACCTTGCTGCGCCCTGGGTTTTTGCTTCCGTGGGAAATTCGGAACAAATGATACCCCCCTATAATTATTCCTGCCTCATATCCACACAAGAGCGTGTGTACGAAAGCTTGCATCCATACATGCAAACTTCGCATCAGTGCCGTAAATAGCCTTTTCTGCGCCCTGTGCCAACATCTATAACTGCACCCTTGTTTTTTTTTAGATATTGTAGGTAGATATAGAGCCCTTATTTTTTTTTATATTAAAGGTAGATGTATAGGTCTACTTTATTTTATTTAGGGTGATAAAATAAAGCTCAAGGAACTTTGTTAGATGAACCAAAAAATGAGCGCGATGTTTTGTCTAATTTAATAGATGTTTTTGGTGATACTGGCGTGTTGTTATTGGAATCGAGCACTAGGGGCGCAGCGGGAACTTATCAGCAACCGAAAAAGTAATAGTCCTGCCTGGTGACCTGGTCTGGCCATTCTTGCGCCTCTCAGAGTCTACGCCCTGCGGTGCCTGGGCACCGATGGCACCTATTTAAGGCATTGTTTCGCATTTATAAGAACTACATAGTAATATTGTGTCGTAGGATATACATATTAGCACGATAAATAAAAAAATTTCTCATTACGTTTTACATCAAAGCCAGTTTTGGTGCACAACTTACTCTGCAACTATTTTTATGCAGCGTGATGAAAACTATGTAAAACTCACCGACCGACGGACAGCGACATATTGAAATACTTCAGTACTGAATTTTATAAACACATTATTAGGGGCACAAAAACACTACATTTTAATATTACTTTCATTTCAAAAATGTGGACTATTCCTCATAGATATAGCATGAATAAAATCTCGACCGAAAATTAGATATTTTATAAGAATTAGAAATGAATATTTTGATGCATATTATTTATTTTATTTAATGACAAATCATAGAATATAATACCTAGTCTTATAAGTGCCTTAACCTGACAAGATTTGAGCGCACATAACTTACGTACAAAAAGTAAAGGGATTCTCAAATTGCTTAACTACAACTTTATCCGCAATAATCAATCAAGCATAATTTGACATTTTTTACATTATTTATTTCCATTAATTTTTTTATGTGACATTTTGTTAATTTAAGAATTTATATTTTAATTGTATTTTTTGCACGTCTGCTTGCAGACTGAAGACATGAAACTATTATTCTGTATCATCTTTTGTACTGTTTTCTGGCAAATAAACATTCTGATTTCTGATTTCCGTCCAGTCCACCCAGAATACAATGGTTAAATAGAAACTTTTTTTGTTCAGCTAATAGCAACTATAATAACTGCTGGGCAAAAGCCTCCCCTTTATTTCTCCAACTTCTTCTATCGCTAGCCATTGCCATTTGTCAGATCACCTCATTTTCGGCTTACCTAGTAACTGAAAGTAAGTAAGCTTAAATGGCAATAAACATGTATAATGTTCCCATTTGTATGTGTCGCTAGTGAAGGATTGGGTAGCCGACAGTGCTTTAGTGCAATTGACGTCCAGAGTGCTAGAACTATCCATCACTACCTGGCTTGACTCGAAGTCTTGAACAAAGGTATTGTTGTGTAGATAAATAAGACGTTTAACAAAAATATTAAAAGTAAATCCTAACTAATATTATAAATGTGAAAGTGTGTTTGTTTGTTACCTGTTCATGCTTTACCTACTTAGTCAATCTTCCTGAAATTTTGCATAAACGTAGTTAGAAAAACATAGTGTACCTTTCATCCCGGAAAAAAACACTGTTCTCCATACATACTTCGTGACTGTTCCCGTGGGAAATTCACGCGGGCGAAGCCGCGGTTAAAAGCTAACTAATATATATGTATATAATCCACTAGCTGTCGCCCGCGGCTTCGCCCGCGTGAGTTTCGCTTAGACGAAAAGTCTTTTTGTGTTCCAAATTGTTTCAGATGTTTCGGATCTTCGATTTTTATACGTCTACAGAAAATGCTCATCAGATTAATCAAGTTTTGCTTAGGCGCCATTTCCATATATGTTATAGTGTAGCTGGTCTCTTGGAGTTATTCATCAGATGTTCCTGATCTTCAATTTTTATACGTCAGCAGAAAATGCTCATCAGGTTAACGATTTTTGCTAAGGCGCCATTTCCATATATGTTATAGTGTAGCTGGTCTCTTACAGTTCTTCATCAGATGTTCCAGATCTTCAATTTTTATACGTCAGCAGAAAATGCTCATCAGGTTGAACGACTTTTGTTAAGGCACCATATCCATATTTCTTATAGTTTAGCTGTTCTGCTATGGTTCTTCATCAGGTGTTCCAGTTTTCAAAATCAATTATAGCCTATATGTTGCCCAGGCTTAATAGCTATATAACAAAAAAAGTTTCATTCAAATCCGTCCAGTAGTTTTTGCGTGAAACGCGTACATATATACAGACAGACAGACAGACAGACAGACAGACAGACAAGAAATTTAAAAAAAAATTTTTTGCTTTCTATCGTTCTTTTTAAGTGTCCCTCTATCCATTTTAGTCAAAAATACTAAATGTACAGAAAAAACATTTTTACTGTTTTATCATATGTATAGACTAGCTGTTGCCCGCGGCTTCGCCCGCGTGAGTTTCGCTTAGATGAAACGTCTTTTTGTGTTCCTGTTTCAGATGTTTCGGATCTTCGATTTTTATACGTCTACAGAAAATGTCCATCAGATTAACCAAGTTTTGCTAAGGCGCCATTTCCGTATATGTGATAGTGTAGCTGGTTTCTTGAAGTTATTTATCAGATGTTCCAGATTTTCAATTTTTATACGTCAGCAGAAAATGCTCATCAGGTTGAACGATTTTTGCTAAGGCGCCATTTCCATTTTTTATAGAGTAGCTGGTCTCTTGGAGCTCTTCATCAGATGTTCCATAAACTTAAATTTTTATACGTCAGCAGAAAATGCTCATCAGGTTAAACGACTTTTGCTAAGGCGCCATTTCCATATAGTAATAGTGTAGCTGGTCCCTTGGAATTCTTCATCAGATGATCCTGATCTTCGATTTTTATACGTCAACAGAAAATACTCGTCAAATTGATAAACTTTTCCAAAGGTACCATTTCCATATTTCTTATAGTTTAGCTGTTCTTTTAAGGTTCTTCATCAGGTGATCCAGTTTTCAAAATCAATTATAGCCTATATGTTGCCCAGGCTTAATAGCTATACAACAAAAAAAGTTACATTCAAATCCGTCCAGTAGTTATTGCGTGAAACGCGTACATACATACTACGGACCGACAGATAGACAAAAAATTCCAAAAAAATGTTTTTGCTTTCTATTATTCTTTTTAAGTGTCCCTCTATCCATTTCAGTCAAAAATACTAAATGTAGTGTACAGACAAAATATCTTTACTGTTTTATTATTATACTCGCGACTCCTTTCATCATTACAACCGCAAAATATCCACTGCTGGATAAAGGTCTCCCCCAAGATTTTGGGGGGATTTGCCATACTCACCACGCTTGGCAGGCGGGGTTGGCGAGCGCAGTTTTTTTTTGGCTTTGTGAGCTTCCGACGCTGCTGCCCATCGGAAGTATTTCCCTTAGTCGCCTCTTACGACATCCATGGAATGGAATGAGATGGAGTGGTCCTACTCTAACCCGGGAACCACACGCGACCCCTTTATGCTGTTAAAAATCTTAATAGCGCGAAGTAGAAAACACCAAACTGGCGCAGCGCCATCTATTGGAAATATTGAGAAATAATTTCAGCTTACATTTCTCATTTTATCAACGCCATCGTCACGATACCAACGATATTTTTCTTGGTACAATCAGTAATCGGAAATAAATTTGCAAATAAATTTATTCGTTTCTTTTCAAAATTAAAAAAAAAGTAAGAAAATAATTCTAGAAAATAAATAAAAAACGAAATCAGAAAATTATTGTTTGTGGCAGGATTCGATCCAGCTACTTCCAGTTACTTTTTTGAAATATTTATTTACTAAAATATTTAAAAATATATAGGTAGAATTCTAAAAAACTAATGCAAAACAAAAAAAAAGTAAGTAAAAAGAAGTCATGTCTGGCAGGATTCGAACCCTCTACTTAAAAAAAATATTCCGCGACCTTTAATTTTTTTCAAATTTCAAATGGGATTTGTCTATAGGTACGCAACTTCACCCTTTTTTTTGGACTGTAAGGGTTGAAATTGTGAACAACCCTTTCTTATGTGGGCAGTATATAGTATAATGAAGACACTAACCAAATTTCACGTTTATAGCTTTTATAGTTTCGGTTTTGTGATGATAAATTAGTTTACATCCCCTTTTTTACCCCTTTAGAGGTTGAATTTCAAAAAATGCTGAAACACGCCATTGTTTATTTTTGTTGAGAAGCATTCTTGCCAAGTTTCAAGTAAATCAGTGAAGATTTTTTTTTTTTTTTCATACAATCTTTGCTCTCAATTTTAACCCCCTTAGGGGTCTAATTTTGAAAAATCCTTTCTTATCTGAGCACTACGTATTAACATAAAACTTTGGTCCAAATTTCAAGTTTATAGCTTTTATGGTTTAGGCTGGGCGTTGATTTACCAATCACCCTTGTTCTTTTATATATATAGAAGAAGATATAGATTATACCTATCATTAAAACTAACGTGATACCCCGACCTACGCTACGTGAGTATCCCGACATACGTGAGTGACCCGTTTATTCTAACTAGAATAGAAAATGTAATGCAAAAATCATAGTGATAAATTTTAGATAGCCCTCTAATAGAAATAAATAAAAATCCGAATTCCACTTCACAAATCGCGATTGAATAATGTATTTGCGAACCCATTGCCGTGGAATAGTCCAATAAAAGCAGTAAAATCGTTAGAATCGGCAAAGCAATAGCTTATAGTAGGTAGCGATGAACAAACATTGCATTCGACTAATGGAACACTCGTATTGGTGGGTTCTTCATACGACGCGATATGTAATCGTTGACAAAGATTCGGACGTAAATAAAATCCTGAACCTTTATAGGTACTTATTCAATAATATTGGGTTTCACCGTCTTACATTACATTAACTAGGCAACATATTAGGCAACATATATTGCACTAGTTGTCAAATGTATGACAAAGCTATTTACTTTGACACTAACCCTTAGATTTGGTGCAACTAATGCTCAAAGTAAGACGGTGTAAGTCTAGGCTAAGATTTTGTATTATTTTTGTGCTCCGTAGTTGGAAAAATGGTGATGAAAAGAGTTTTCAATAAATTCATTTTTAGGGTTCCGTACCTCAAAAGGCAAAAACAGAACCCTAATAAGATCACTTTGTTGTCTGTCAAACTTTTTTACTCAGGAACGGTATCAATAACGGAATAATATACGGAATAAAGGTATCAAGTTGAAATTAATATCAAATACTCGGATCCACGGTCTCTTTCAGCAAAAAATAATCAGAATTATACGTCAACGCGATCTGGAGATAATTATTACCGTAAATGTTGCGATTTTTTTGCATATTTTGCGATTTCAGACAGCAGTCAAAACCGGGTACTTCCCGTTGACCTAAAATGATGAAATTTGGGAAAAAGCAAGATCTAACAGTACTTGTACAGGAATAAATTTGAAAGTTGTTAATATGTTGTTGGAAGTAAAATAAAAGTGTTACAAACTTATTTTTGCACTCAATGCAGTATGAATCCTAGGGATCGAACTGCAAAGTTAAGTTTGTTTTTGAAACTAGTTGGTCTTTTAGATAGAGCTATAATGTGAGATGCTTTGCGCGTACGGAACCCTCAGTGCGTGAGCTTGACTCGCACTTAGCCAGTTATGTTCAAATCCATTCGAAATCCGATCCTACAAACGATCCTTGTGAAAATAATACCAACCAGTTCCCAAATATTTGGTAATATCGGTTTGAATGCGGAAAACGGGAACTTTAAAATATCCCGAATGTAAAATGGACGCATTATCGAAATTAGATATTGAATACATGCACTGAAATTAATGGGTTAGCTGATTGTTATTTATGAAATACAAATAAATTATTAGCAGCTATTGAAATTATTTGAATTAAAGTTTTATCTGTTGTCATCTACACTTAAAGTGTTATAGAGAGTGTATGGTGTAACCACACACAGATTTGCTAAATAGGTTGATGCTGATGCTGGGATGCTAAGCTATGGGGGAAACTCCGAAGAGATTGAATCCAAACCCGTAGAGTGCTAATCGTACACTGATTTAATGTTAAGTTATTGACGTAAGTCTAACTAGTAAATATGCAAGCTAATCAATATAGTATTAAAAGGTATATTGACCTAGTGTTAGCGTCTATGTAGACAATAATTATATCTATGTGTGTGATGGCTCATACAGAGAGGAAATATTATAAATTTGTTTGTAAGAGGTAATTTTTGGAAATACTCAACCAATTTTAAATATTATTTCTTGGTATGATCAAGACATGAGAAAACCTGATATAGGCTGTCCAGAATAGCAAAATTCCCACGGGCGCGAAGATCCGCGGTACAGCTAGTATAATCATACATATATACATACAAAGAATCACGTCTTTATCCTTTACGGCCAACTTTGAGAAAGAGGTCAATCGTCGGATCCAACTCGGCTGGGCAGCGTTCGGGAAGCTTCGCGATATCTTCTTATCCAAAATACCGCAGTGTCTCAAGACTAAGGTCTTTGACCAGTGTGTGTTGCCAGTAATGACATACGGAACAGAGACGTGGTCGCTTACTATGGGCCTCATAAGAAGGCTCAAGGTCACCCAAAGGGCGATGGAGCGCGCTATGCTCGGAGTTTCCCTGCGTGATCGAATCAGAAATGAGGGGATCCGTAGGAGAACTAAAGTAACCGACATAGCCCGCAAATCGCCAAACTTAAGTGGCAGTGGGCGGGGCACATAGCTCGTAGAACAGCTAGCCGTTGGGGCAGAAAAGTTCTCGAGTGGCGACCACGAACCGGAAAACGTAGTGTTGGCAGGCCTCCCACTCGGTGGACCGACGACCTGGTGAAGGTCGCGGGTAGCGCGGTTGCGGGCAGCGCAGGACCGGTCGTTGTGGAAATCCTTGGGGGAGGCCTTTGCCCAGCAGTGGATGTCTTTTGGCTGAGAGAGAGATCCTTTACGGCCACGCTTAGCTGAACAGTGGACTCTCTTATGGAATGGAGATTCAGGTATAGTGACAGGTTGCTAGCCCATCGCCTATGAGTGGAGGAATCCCCAGTTTAAAGCAGTTTAGTATAATCAGATGCAGAGAACCCTGGCCGAATCCTATTTTAGGGGGATCAGGTAATTTCATGAAATATACCTGACCTAACAATAAAGTCTAAATTATTATACTTTTAAGATTATTTTCATACTGGGTCTAAATTAAGGAAAATTTAGACTATTATCCTAACTAATATTATTAATGCGAAAGTGAGTTTGTTTGTTACCTCTTCACTCTTTATCTACTGAACCAATCTTTCTGAAATTTCGCATACATATAATTAGACGTATACTGAGAAGGACGCAGGATACTTTTCATCCCGGGAAAAAGCACTGTTCCCGTGGGAAATTCACGCGGGCGAAGCCGCGGGCAAAAGCTAGTGTTAAATAAATTACACATATAACCACATCCAATTAGCCAGGCTTAGATAATTCGTTATTCAGTTCATTTGAAAAACTTCTTCAGTACCGTGAACTTACAGAAAATTAAAAATATGTACTTAGAAGTTTCATTCCATTATTCAGATTTCTATGCGTAAACTTGTCTTAATTTTATTGGTACCGTCCAAACAAAGAGATAGGTTCTATTCTAAGTGTCGAGATAACCTCGTTGTTAAGTGGGCCGGTCGGCTTAGCCGTGATCCGATGGACGTAGAGATAGAACACGCCTCTCTTTGTGGAAATATGCTGGGCCAAAGGCGAAATCGATTTTAGCGACCATCGAAATACAACTACTACATAATATCTCGATGTTGGCGACACTCAAAATAAGTCCGAAAATTGAATGGAAACTTTCTTTGCCACTGAGAATTTCGTTCAAATAAAATGACTATACTTATTGTAGGTTACTTACTACATAGGTTGGTTCAAAGTATTTTTATTAGGTATTTTCAACATCTTTATTTCAATCTACATAGTACTAGTTAATCAGATATTTCATAAACTAATCAGCAACTATTAAGCTTTCCTTCTATTTATCTAAAATCCAACCTATTTTAATTACAGCTTGGCGATAATTTTTCTAATGACTAATTGGTATTCAAACATATAATTTTCAGAACAAAGTAAATACTGGAAAAACTTCAGATATTTTGTTGTCATTTATAATATTCAGGGTTTTTATAAGAATATGATTTAAAATTAATAAAAACCCGTTGAACAAAAATAATTAATCAACAAATGGACTGATGCTGACGCAAGCAGGTCTGCAAATTAATCAGTTGAAATGTAAAAGCAAAAAAATATTTTTTAAGGAAAAATAACTTTTGGTTTAATAAAGATTTGAAGATTAAAAGACTTTATATTTTTTTACTTCAGCTTCAAAATGTTCTTCAATTGTTGTTTACACTAAATTGGTTGATTGAGATTAAGCCCAAAAAACATTTGAATAACAAAAGCATCTATTTGTATCCAAGTAATAAATTGAATTTTTAAAAAATGCATTGACGAAAACTGAATTTTTGATATCTTCATATATCGCACATTCCTGAATGTTCGGATCAGGTTCGTTTAGTTCACTGGTTCGGATGGATAAATATTTTTTTTTTTAATCAATGATTGGCTGATAGCACTTGTAGAGCATATGCATGACGACTGATGGTGAACAGAAATTAGGTCAAGTGACCGTTGAGCGATACTTCGGATTTGCAGCGTAGGTATATAGGCGTATATACTGATATTAATTCTGCGGCGTAGGTAATGTAGGGTTATGTCCTTCATTTCAGGATTCGGGAACAGTACCTACTTTATGTGCTTTTCCAGGTTATATTTTACCCGTGTACCAAATTTCGTCGAAACCTGTACAGTATATTTTGAGTAATTGATAAAACAAATCCCCAAATTCATCCAAACTTTCGCATTTATACGAGTACTAGCGGCCCGTCCCAGCTTCGCTCGGGTGGACAATATTTGTTTTTTAGGGTTCCGTACCTCAAAAGGCAAAAACGGAACTCTTATAAGATCACTTTGTTGTCCGTCTGTCTGCTAAACTTTTTTTTCTCATGAACGCTTAAAGGTATCAAGTTGAAATTAATAAGGAATTATCGGATCTACGGCGTCTTTCAGCAAAAAAATAATTAAAATTATACGTCAACGCGATCAAGAGATATTACCGTAAATATTGCGAATTTTCGCATATATTGCAATTTCAGGCAGCAATCAAAATTATGAAAATTGGCAAAAAGCAAGGTAGAACAGCCGGTTCACGACTTTCCCGCTCCGAGTGATAGCTGCGCGCGGGAGCGGCGAGCGGCGTAACACAGAAGTCGAAAGATCTTTGACAACGCCACTGGTTTATTTCTTGATTTCTTGCCCATCTGCTCCTTCTGCAGTGGCGTAGTGAGACCCCGGCAGGCGGGCGGCAACAGTATCAGGGCGGACGTCGATTTGTTGCACTCCCGCCCCCAACATGCATAGTCCGCCTCTGTCCTTGTGCCCTCCCTAGAAAAAATCCTGTATCCGCCCTTGTGCTGTAGAATGTAGTCAAACGTTTCCACACTCATTCTAGTGTCATAAAACTTATTCGGATGTTTCCTGTAATCTTGGTATAAATTACGAAATTCGCCGCGAAGGTAAATATTTTTATTTAGTTCGTGCTACTTTCAAAACAAAAAGGGATCATGAATACGTCCACCTAAACCGCTTCGCTAATCGCTACCACAGAATTAATATCCGCTACTGAGAGTACGTGGCGTGCTATAGATAAGCCCCGCCCGCCGCCGCTTAGACTCCCGCGCCGCGCCCCGCTTAGACCGAACGCGCAAAATCGTGTACCAACCGTATTAACACTACTTATACAAAAATAAATCAGAAAATTAAATAAATAAATATATACGGACAAATCACACAAATTGAGTTAGCCCCAAAGTAAGTTCGAGACTTGTGTTATGGGATACTAACTCAACGATACTATATTTTATAACAAATACATATATAGATAAACATCCAAGACCCGGGTCAATCTGAAAAAGATCATTTTCCATCTTGACCCGACCGGGGATCGAACCCGGCGGGACCTCCGGTGTGGCAGTCCGGCGTGATGACCGTTGGGCCACGGAGGTCGTCAAAATTGTAAATATGTTGTTGGAAGTCTAAAAAAAATGTTACAAACTTATTTTTGCGCTGAATTCAGTATGAGTCTTAGGGATCGAACTGCAAAGTTAAGTTTGTTTTTGAAATCAGTAGGTCTTTTAGTGATAGCTTATAATGTGAGATGCTTTGCGTGTACGGAAGTTTGACTCGTACTTGGCCGGTTTTTGTATGATATTTACGTTATTACCTCCTATTAAAATAAATACATACCAAAACGCGCCCGGCCCGCTCAGAGATTACTGCGCCTTGCGCCTTTGCTAGCTAGCGCCACAGAATTAATATAAGTACTACGTACTAGCGCTAGTATAGGTGATTTCGGGGCGTATTGCCGTTTTTTAAATAACTCGTAGTATTTCGTAAACTATTGATACAAATTACATGCAGTAAAAAGCAAATATTAAGTATATTAAGTACTTGTGACGATAGACTTGTTTAATTTGATAAGGATTAATAAATTGTGATAAATATCACCAGTTAAAAAACATCTAACGATTTTAATTATTTTTAAAACATAAAAGTAGTTACTGTGGCTGAAGTATAAAAGCTAGATATATGCTATCGCGGACTTTTTTGTAGATCTATTAAAGATACACAATTCCTCCATACATTGTTTTGTTACATCTCTAAGGGATTGGACAGCGTTTTCGATGAAAGCTGCCGGGCGGCAAAAAACATAAAAGTAGTTACTGTGGCTGAAGTATAAAAAGCTAGATATATGCTATCGCGGACTTTTTTGTAGATCTATTAAAGATACACAATTCCTCCATACATTGTTTTGTTACATCTCTAAGGGATTGGACAGCGTTTCCGATGAAAGCTGCCGGGCGGCAAATTTTTTTCCGACTTCCTTAACAATTATCGTCATATTTCAACTAATATACACAAATTCTTCACAAATTATACACTAAAACCTTCCTCAAGAATCACTCTATCTATTAGTGAAAACCGCATGAAAATTCGTTGCGTAGTTTCAAAGATTTAAGCATACAAAGGGACATAGGGACAGAGAAAGCGACTTTGTTTTATACTATGTAGTGATAGTGATAGTGATAGTGATAGTGATAGTGATAGTGATAGTGATAGTGATAGTGATAGTGATAGTGATAGTGATAGTGATAGTGATAGTGATAGTGATAGTGATAGTGATAGTGATAGTGATGATGTAGTGATAGTGAAGTGAAGTAAAGTGATAGTGATAGTGATAGTGATAGTGATAGTGAAGTGATGTAGTGATACTATGTAGTGAAGTGATAGTGATTAGTGGGACGACTACATCACCAGATAAAAAAGTGGTGACTAGACAAAGTAGTGATCATGGAAATACGCGAAAAGATAATTGATATACGTATAGTACTTAGATACAAATGTATGACCACAAGACAAAAATAGAACAGCTCATTTAAAACTATGTTGTGGGAGAAAATATAATCGCAGACGCATCAGGTGTGTGGCCGCCTTTAAAATTGAGGTAACTTGAGATTGTTGCTTAGTAAAGGTTATTACTTACGTCATCATTTAGTAATATTTTGTTGTGATAAAACTTAGTCATTAAGACAATGAAACTAGATATTTAGTGAGAAGAATAAGTCCTAACATAACCTAGCTTAGACAAACTTTTGAGGTTATCATTCTCCAGATCACTTCACGTCTTCAGCTAGACATTAAGTTAATATACGACCTAACCCAGCAATAACAATCATACATTAAAGCCACGATAACGGAATTGGGGCAAATTGAGATAGTATCTAAATTACTGTTAACACTGCAATATTAGTCCACATTAAACTTTGCTATTATACGCTTCTAGACAGAAGTATTTACTAGCGAAACGCCCTGGCTTTGCACGGCAATCACTTATATACCTTCCCCAAGCAAGTCTCTATCCAATATTTATTTATTTTTTTACACAACAAATACATAGATAGGAAACATAAAATATAGTAAAACTAAGTACAAAGGTACTAAATATAAAAACAATAGTTAAAAACGCGTAGAAATCCGTGTACAAAAATTTAAAAATCTAACCCAACAGAGTTTGATCTCTAATAGGTAAGTTAAGTAGTATAAATTTGGCCTGAAAAGTCGAATAAATTTTATAAAAAAATTATAAAATCCCATATTTTTAACAATTCTCCTATTTTGTCCGGTCTCCTCTTTATATCACTCCAACTAAAAAATACATATAACCCTCCACACAAAGCCTGTGGCTTTGTAATCTTTTATTGAACATTTTATATTATTTTTATTGCTGAAAACTTGGTGCATAACATTTATTAAAAGGCCTTAAACCTTTAATGATTAATTGCCCAAGCCAAGAGAGATAATTATTTATGTAGATACAGAGTCTTGAGCCGTAATTATTAATTATAAGAGTTTCAAAATTATTCTAATAAGGATAATTTTATATTGTGTGATTTCGTCGAATTATGTCAGTAGGTAGATTCCAGGTATTTTATACTAAGGTGACTGGTACAACCTCATGACAAATTATCTATTTAAAACAATCATTTTATAAACGTTGTTTGTAAAATGATTGAAAGTAGCTGCCAGCCCTTAATAAAAAAATTGCCTATAGTAGATTTGTAAAATGATGTTTTTGTCAATAGAGTTGTTTGATGAAATATAACTGAAAACTAACTATAAAATAAAAGTTTAATACTCGATACATTTGTAGAGTAAAATATTTTTAAAATAAAAGTTTGTAAAATGAAACGTTTTTACAATAACAAGTTTGTAAAATGAAACATTTTTAAAAGGTATAGTTTTTTAAATGATAGTTTTTAAAATGATTTTTTGGTCAAACTTGACATGAAATTCAGTGTACAATTATATTCTAAGCAGTTAATTTAACTCTATCACAGTTTTCCCTGTTATGTCTACTAACAGTATTGTATTCATATACGGCTATTACTTTTATTGATTTCATGTGAATATTAATATTACTTAAGTATAGTTAATATTCCACTTGACATTTCCACCTAAAATTAGAAGCCATTTACAATTAACCGCTAATTTCAAAGCTTTATCTATGATCAAAGCGTAAACATTAAACAGCGCCTAATATTCAGCGTAAAATATTGTTATTTTGGTTAAATTGGGACCTCGATTCCCGGAGCTTACGAGTATATTGAAAATTAACCTTTGTGATCGTACAAACCAACTGATGATCAAACATGAATTTCAAACAAGGTAAATACGTATACAAGGTATTTACTTATACGGTATGAGAATAATACATACAGTTATTATATTTCGTACATAGGTATAACAATAATACCTAAGCCAGATGGGAGTGGCATAGATGCGTGTTCTTCCGCTGACGACGCAAGTAATAACTATGACGTCAATCGGACCGCATTTTTAACTTTGAACCATACCACAGGGCGGGCGCTTCATGGAAACGGTGCGTCAAATATACCTACTACTAGATACTACAAATGAAACTGTATATCCGTGAACACGTCAGTAACACGTCAATGTGTGAGTTTTCATAGTCATAGCGTCCCAATACCCACAAGAACGGGGGAGAATTGCAGGGGGTGCGGGGGGATGCCATATTGCGGGAGGGGCAGGGAGTTTCCTTTCTGTACGTAGTACTTATATTAATTCTGTGCTTTGAACACTTGTTTCTAAGTGAGCGTCAGAGTGAAAATTAAATTACTATCTTTTTACCAGTGGTCCACTATCATAGGAATTTCAGGAAACCTAGTCCCCTTAATTTTTTTCATCATAAAGAGAATCTGTCAAAATCATCTTTATATTCCGAGAAAGGTACGATTACTAGGTGTTAATATGATACGTACCCTATGTTCCTATACTTAATGATCTATTTATCTCAAAAACAATCTAAATTCCGTGTGAAATTTCGTTACCTGTATTCCTTAAAACTATACCACAACAAGGAACTACTAATTTCTTAAGTATCTCTCCTAAATATTGTCCTTGATCCATAAAACTTCATTAGCATTGAATGACTTGCTCTAGAAACAGGAAGCATCCTTATGCGATCCTCTCTGGCTTATGAAATGATGGCAGCCAATTCTGCTTCTCATAAGGAACCATACATCTTTCTTAGGGTTCTTGTTCAAAGAGCTCAGAACAAAGTAAAGTAAGCACTTCCTTGTAGAAAATTTGTAATATTTTGATGGCAAGGTAATATTTTACTGCATTTTTAATTTCAAATATAAATTAAGTAAGACATTAATAAAAATAAAAATAGGACCTCTTTTCATTTGCATTCTGATTTATATTTAGTTTCTTAGATACCCTCATTCAACTCAACTTCAATAAACCTGTTGAAATTGAGACAAAAAGTAAGTTTTTCTACCTGAAAGTAAACGTAAATTAGTCCGCAACTCGCTGTCAGATTACTAATCATAATAACATTAACATTTGAATAATATGTATAAACAAATTAGATACAACTTTTTTGCGTCTTGGTGGAGTTTACTGTGCAATGTGCATTTCGTTATAAGCTCCTTGTTCCAATATTAGCATAAATTGACATAACGTAATACCGTTCCTTAGGATGGTATTACATTTGTGTAAATATTTGGCATACGCGGTTGTTATAGACCACTTTATCCAGACACTACAAACCATTCTTCCTCTTGAACACAGAAGGTCTTTCTATACTAGTCATTTGTTTTTATATGTGTAATATTTTTTCCAAAGTTGGTGACAGTATGAGCCTTGTTTATTGCCTAGTTCGAGAGCAAAAAATGTTTCGATTTATTTGAATGTTGTATATAAATATTTTTCAGAATCATTCTACTAGATTGAACATCCTTACAAAGCTATTTTTTTTTATAACATAGGGCGGCAAACGAGCTTTGTCAAAGCCATCACCGCTGCCCATGGACAACTCCTTACAAAGCAATTTTTTTTTATAACATAGGGCGGCAAACGAGCTTTGTCAAAGCCATCACCGCTGCCCATGGACAACTGCAACACCAGGGGTATTAAAAGAGTGTTGCCGGCCTTTCAAGAAGATGTATGTAGGATTAACCTTTTCAAGTTTAAATCGGATTTACTTTTTAAGTTTTTTTTAAGTTATAAATCTTCAGCCTCACTAATATTATAATTCCTAGGATTAGGATAAACTGAAAAGAGGATTATTTAATTTGAATCTTAAAGTTGAATTTTTAATTTTATTTGTCGCTATCCCTATTTTACACGGTACCTCAAAGGCCCTACCTCACACATCTGTAATAGAAAGGTTCCTTGAAAAGGGTGACGTTAAATAAATCATAATTGGGCCAAAAAAGTTTGATTGCAAGAAGGAGAGGCAAGAAGCGTGGTCCATCAGTCACCCGGCCGTGTCCGGGACACATCGTTAATCATGTCATGACGCTGACTTGAAAATCTGAGGGTTCTGACAGACGCAGCGACAGACCTATTGGGCTGGGCAATATGGCCTAATCAGTGCCGTAAATAGCCTTTTCTGCGCCCTGTGCGAGCTTCTTTAACTGCGCCCTTGTTTTTTTTTTAGATATTATAGGTAACCCTAGAGTAATGCTATGTAGAAGTTTACCTTTTTTCGTTCAGGGTGATAAAATAAAGCACAAGGAACTTTGTGTAGCCGGCTGGCCGCTTGGCTCCGATAAACACTAAACACAAATACGCTCGTGCGCTGCCAAAACAATAAGCGCGATATTTTGTCTAATTTAATAGACGCGCGTTTATGATGATACTGGCATGTAGGTACGTATGTATTGGAATCGAAGACTAGAGCGCAGCAGGAACTTATCACGAGCAAACCGATAAAATAATACCTATCTGGCCACTTTTGCGCCCCCCAGAGTCTACGCCCTGTGCCTGGGCACCGGTGGCACAGCCCTAGTTACGGCACTGGGCTTAATCTGTCTTTATAATCTCCATTGCAGAGAATTAAATGCCACGTCTAATATATTTCTTAGAATAAGGTTGGGTTGCACTGAAATTAATAACGTTGACTTTCGTCATACTATTTGACAACTCGTGGAAGTCATCTTGCCTAACCGGTTCGGTTAAAGTTACTGTTACTTGAAAAGTTAGGCGCCCAGCCTAAGAACTATACTAATATCTAAAGTAACGCTAATGAGTTCGTTTGTTTGAATGCGAAAAAAATCCATTATTGCCACAGCGGAGCAAAGCCGCGGCAAGCAAATAGTCTAGAATACGAGTGAAAAACCTGCTTGACTCCGAATTTTTTTATTCACAATTTATTAAAAATAAACAAGCTAATTATTAAAAAATAAAAAACACGTCTGACAACTCACATAGCCTTAAGCCTATGTCACTCGGAGAAATGCAAGGAATCTAAAAATACCTCTCACATTAAAATCTGTTAAGCCGTTCAGGACCTATGGTGGAATAAAGAAACTTACATACATACATACATACATAAACCCTGAAAACATAACATTCCTTTTTTGGTCAGTCGTGTAAAAATAGTTGATAACGAAATGAAAAACAACCACGAAAATAAATATTACAATTTCTTTAACATTCCTTACTCTATTTCCTACATTATAAATAATTCATTGTTTTAAAAAATCTCCATTAACACCTTTAACAAAAGTTAGGAGAGAAAATTTACGAGTCGTCGTTTTTTACGAAAGTATTCAATATTCATAAAACTTTGCCATCCGCACTTGACTTCTGAAACAATATTTTAATAGCGGAGAGCCCTGTTTTCATCTTTGCATAATTTAAAAACGTTTTAGCTGCAACTTAGCATTTAACAGTGATTATTATTTCCTTGGAGTTCGTTTTTATGGAGTCAGATAAAGTGGTCGTAGCTGCAAATTTAAAACTCGATATCAAACATTAAAAATAACTATACGCGTACGAAGACCTAAACTAAGCTCACAATTGTTACTATAAAATATAAGTGTTCACCAATTCACCTACAAAGTTAAAGTCCATCTCTTTATGAGTCTGATTACTCAGACTTAAACAGACACAACTTAGAACACTCTTCTTAATGCATTGGCTCATCCATAGAAAGTCCAGTCCGTACATCAGTCTTATCAAACCGATATATTTTACCCAAATTTTACCCTAATCATAGGGAAGCGTGTTTCTGTTGTTATATAATAATAACAGATTTTTAAGAGAAATTAATATTTAATTTAAATTAATAGAAAATACAATTTAAAATATAAAAAATACACCACACGGGCACGGACAGAGTTCCAAAGAAATCTCGGTTACGGCACAGACACGGATAGAGTTCCAAATAAAATTACGGATACGGCACGGACAGGATAGCCGGGGAAATCCCGACAGGGGGTAAAGTTTGTCCGGCGGCACAATAGGGTTGAAGATGTACTGGCGGTACAGTAGGGATGGCAGGCGAAAGTGAGTACCTTTAATCCAGGCTTCGGCCACAGGTCACAGCAGCACAGCAGGGGTGGCAGGCGATAGTGTGTGCCTTTATTCCATACTTCAATCCACAGGTCACAGCAACTTCTTCGTGTTAGATATTGATTAACGACGCGAAGGCTTGCAGGGTCCCGGGGTCAGCAGGCCCCGAGACAAGACCTTTATAGTTCGTACCGTTCTGTTTCTCAGAAGATCAAGACTGACTCGGACTGACATTCAGTGTCTTTATATAGGCCTCGATTTAGAATTTCGTATTGCTTCATAATTTTCAAATAAAATACGAAATTAGAACATTTGTGAAGAGGTTCGCATAGAAATTTATAGAATTTTAGAAAAATAAAATCTGACTTGTCACAATCCTTGACAATCAAAATTGTTTATAATAAGGAAAGACATAAATAATTTTAATAAAATTTAAAGAAGTGATCATCGAAAAGTGTAGAAAAGTACATTAAATATGTTGGAAAAACATATATACTATAAAACAACCAAAAATGAAGATATAACGGTAAGTTTAAAGAAATATTCCTTAGCAACGTAGAAATTTTACAATAGAAAGTGTAAAAAAGAACATTTTGAGCTAAATAAGTAATCATAATAGTAAAATAGACAAGAATAAAAGTAAAATAAACATGAATACACTACATTTCCCCCAAAACCCCTGAAAATTTTTACACTAAGTGAAAATTTTGAAGGTTAATAGACAACACTTTCATACCAGCCTATCATACCAAATCTTACATATTACAATAAACCTTTCATACTAAAATCGATCAAACTTAGGGGTAGGGCTCACAGTCAATGGCTCCTACTCCAAGATAAGTACCTGCCTAGTAGTACTACGTAACAGTTGGCTTATTTAAGGAGTTGTAATCCGCTCACGCTGAAATCCCATTGATGATGAATGATATATGAATATGATATGACTGAAGGCTTATTTTATGAGTAGTCAGCCGCTCAGTAAGAAAGTAATGTAATAAAGATATAATGAAAATATTTACAAGTAAGAATGAATGTATGTAAGTATAGTACTTCTTATATATTTCTTATGTATAACAAGGGCTTATTTTACGAGTTGTCAACCGCTCAAAGGAAGAAATAGATAAATAAGTACGCAAAGCAACTTGCGTAAAGAGAGTAGTGCACAATAGAAATGCAAGGTAAAGACTCAACACAAGATTGTGTAGAGAGATGTAGAAGAACATTTTTAGTTTAGTTCTTTAGAGGCTTAAGAGCCGATGATAGCAATGAAAATGAAAGGAAATGAGAAAATGCCAAAAATGTAACTAGTAGTTGAAGATGGGAACAAACAAAAATAAAGTATATACATTAGTCAAGTAAAAGTAAAATTAAAATAAATTCTAAGTCTTGATATCCTTAATGTGCCATTTTGCACGAGAACCGCTAGCGTCCTCAAGGATATATACCAGTGGAGAGAGTTTTTGTATAACTTTACACCGAACGAATTTAGGTGCTAATTTGGCACTAAAGTAAGAACCGGCATTACTGAGCACATAGTTCTTACGCCAAACATAATCGTCGACATTAAATTCTTTTATAGTATGACGTAAATTATATCGAACACTATTTTTAGTATGGGAGTCAAATAGAGCTACTTGTACTTTGTCAAAAATTGTCGCAAGTAATCCTATATTAGTAGCATAAATATCACGAGGTAAGAAAGTAAATTCGTCAAGGTTATTCGTAGGAGTATAAACAGAACCACAGCTGATAGTTTCCCTGCCAAAAACTAGAAATGCTGGGGAATAACCCGTAACTGCATTAACTGTACTGTTCATAGCATATTGGATTTTTGGAAGAAAAATGTCCCAGGATCTATGATCATCACCTACAAGAGACGCTAAAGCCGTAACAATAGTTCTGTTATACCTTTCAGTGGGATTGACTTGCGGGCAATAATGAGGTGAATAAAAGATAAAAGGTATTTTATAGTTATCCAGAAGTTTTTTGAATTCTCTAGATTGAAATTGAGAACCATTGTCCATAATAATAGTTTGAGGTACACCATGTATAAGAAATACAAAGTTTTCTAGGCATTCGATAATATCTTTAGCGACAGCACGTTTAAGGGGAAAGATTAAAGTATATTTAGTAAAACAACAATTCACAACTAGGATGTGTTGATTGCGTTTTCTTGTCATGGGAAGAGGACCCATTAAATCAAGAGAAATACATTGGAAGGGTCTTGAGCAAACTTTAGGTTTACCCATGGGACCATAAGGTGAATGATTAGGATGCTTATAAGCAAGACAAGACTCACATTCACTTATTAATTGAGCAATGTCTTTGAACATTCCTGTCCAATAATATAAAAGAGAAAGTTTTTTATAGGTTTTAAAAATTCCAAGGTGAGGTTCACCAGGCAAACCATGATTACTTTTAATCAGATTTTCTCTATCACCAGGATGAGGAACTTCTTTCCATACGAAGTCATCCGTTATAGTATGAAGGGAACGAGAAAAACGATAAAGCTTATTGTCCTTAATAGTATAGTTTGGAAAACTATCAGGATTGTTTTGACAGCCTTGTAAAACTTTATTATACTGTTCTTCCACCGTTAAAACTGAAACATTTAAGTTAGTTTTATTATCCGATAGATTTTTAGAACGAGATAACAAATCCGGTACTACATTTTCTTTACCTTTTTTATGTTTTAGAATGAAGTTAAAAGAAGATAGACGTACAGTCCATCGAGCAAGTCTGCCAGAAGGATTTGACAGATTTAGAAACCACTTTAGAGCAGCATGATCCGTGTAAATGACAAATTGTCTGCCATTGTCTAAATAACAACGCCAATGTTCGAGAGCAGTGATAACAGCAAGGGTTTCTCTCTCTGTAGTAGAATAGTTTTGTTCATTTTTATTAAGAGATTTACTCATATAAGCTATGACAACTTCTTTGTCTTCTTTTATTTGAGTAAGCATAGCTCCTATACCAAAATTTGATGCATCAGTGTGCACTGAAAAAGGGAGATTGAAATCAGGACAAGAAAGTACTGGTGTAGTTACTAAAGCTTCTTTTAATTTAAGGAAAGCTTGATTAGCTTCAAAATTCCAAATAAATTTAGCAGCATTTTTACCACCACTATTTAGTTTATTAAGCGGAGCAGCAATAGTGCTAAAATTAGGAATAAATCGACGGAACCAGCTACATGTTCCTAAAAATCGACGAACTTCTTTACGAGAAGATGGAATAGGGTATTCCAGAATAGAATCAATTTTTTTAGGATCAGCACAAAGACCGTGTTCGTAACCTAAGTATTTTAATTCGTTTTTAAAGAATACACTCTTTTCAAAGTTAATAGTTAGACCGGCATAAGATAGTTTTTCAAATACTTTGATTAGAAACGATATATGTTCCTCGAATGATTCGCTAATAATAACGATATCATCAAGATAACAAAAGACTTTATTATCAAATTCAGGAGTAAATAACGTATCCATAAGACGTTGTTGAGTAGCTGGAGCATTAGTAAGTCCGAAGGGCATGACAACAAATCTGTACATTCCTCTACCAGGCACATAAAATGCTGTTTTATCTCTGTCAGCAGGATTTAGGGGAATTTCCCAAAAAGCTTTAGCAATATCAATGCTAGAAAGGTATTTAGCATTTTTTAAATGATCCAGTATTTCATTAATTAAAGGGAGACTATAAGCATCTTTTCAAGTAATTGAGTTAAGTTTTCTGCTATCGACGCAGAATCGCCATTCGCCATTCTTTTTAGGAGTTATTAAAACGGGAGATAACCAAGGACTCTCACATTTTTCAATAACTTTCCATTCAAGCATCTTATCAACCTCGTTGATTAGCGCATGTTGTTTTATAGGAGAAAGTCTATACGAGCGTTGTTTAATGGGAGGATTATCGCCAGTATCGATTTTATGACAAATTAGGTTAGTTCGACCTAACTCACCCTTTTCTTCAAAAGAAATACTTTTAAAACGATTAATGATATCATCAGCGATATCCTTCTGAGATTTGGAAAGATTATCGTAAGGTAAAATTTTTTTATCGTCTGAAATTGCAAGACAATTATTATTAAATATTGTAGAAAATAAGTTAGGTACTAAGTTAAACTTTTTCCAAAAATCTACCCCAAGGATTAGTGAGGGAGTTATTTCTGGGAAAACGAAAGCTCTAATTAAGTGAGTTTGACCATTAAAAGTAATAGGAAGATCAAAGTGACCTAAAGATTTGAGTTTATGATTATTAGCAGTAGACACAACAACCGACTTAGACTTGGATAACGAAAAACCCAATTTCAGAATTTCAAGATGTGAATTTTTTCCTAAAATAGTTAAAGAACTGCCACTATCTAAAAGTCCTGATAATGAAACATTATCAATTGATATATTGATAAAAGGACGATTAGAATCCTTTTCATTCTCATAGAGAACAGAAGAAGTTCTATAACAGAGGAAAAAGTTTTTTATTGTTAATAACCAATCATTCCAATCTTTTTGATTAAATTTATTATCCAAGTCACATTTTAGTTTTTTTGAATTAGTTAAAGATTTGCGTGCATTGCATTTAGGGCAATCAGGAGTTTTAACATCTTTTGTACCACATTTAAAACATATTAAAAATCTAGGTTGAGGGCATTCGTTAAGAGAATGACCATTGGTACGACAGCGTACGCAATAGATATTAGGATTAGGAGATACACTAGCAGACTTATTAATTGTATTTACAGATTGCTTCGATTGAGGCTGAGAGTTATTTTTATTAAAGTAAGTATGTTTTTGAAACTGAGACTGAAAATTATTTTTGTTGAAGAATTGTTTAGCATTAGAAGTAGAAGGGGAAGGTAATTTATAATTAAATTCTGAGCTAAAAGAATTATTTACATTATCAGGTTCCTTAAAGTTTTTATCTCTATCTAGAATTTTCTCATAACTTTGACAGGTATTGATCAAAGAAACGACAGAGTCAACATCTTTTAAGGCTACGAACATCGAATAACAAGGTCTTATGTTCCTTAGTAAAATTTCGAGTTTCTCAGACTCAGAAAGTTTTTTGGTAAGACGTGAGAACATACCGAACATAAGTGAGACATAAATTACAATGGATTCATTGTCACCTTGGGTTCGATTCCTGATGGCATTTAGTAGTTTATAGTCGTAGTCAGGTTCACCGAAGTCTCTTATCAAAAGATTAGTAACTTCGTCCCAAGTTAAGTTAGAATTTAGTTCTTTTTGAAATCTAAACCAATGTAAAGCATTGTCAGTAAAAATTTCGAAAGCTTTGTTTAGAAGTTTCTCTTTCGAAATATTTCGAGAAATACGAAATTCTTCTATTTTTTGAAGAAAAGATTTCGGACAGGTTTTACCATCATAGCAAATCTTTTTTAGGTCGTTTAAGGAAGAAGGAAGTACCAAATTTTGTAGGATTTCAGGATTAAAACTACTGAGAACAGAAGAAGATTGAGGAAGAGGTGAAGTTGTAATTTGAGGAAGGGGTGGAGTGGGCGTGGAAACATTTTGCTCTGCGTTTAGAAAAGTAAAAGGTTCAAATCGTTTTTCAAGTTCGACAAATTTATTTTTGAGGACATCAAATTCTTCTTTTTTATCATTGTGTAAATCTAAATCAATTCTATCTAAGCGATAGTGTAGATGATTTAAATAAGTCTCTATTTTAGGAAGAATTTTTGAGTTACCCGACTCAAGTGAGACTAATTTTAATTCAGTGTAAGTTAATGTAGCTTCAATCCCGTTGAGATCATCCTCAACTGGCAAAGGAGAATCTATAATGTCATCGCTTAATATAGATTGCGTAAGCGAAACGACTTGTTTTTTTAATTGAGGGAGCTTATCAGCTGGTTCCTCCAGTCTAACCTTGACTTCGTATTCTAACTCGGCTTTATTGAGCAGACTATATGCAATTGGACGAGACATTTTAGTAGAAGTTAGGAGTACTTGTACAAAGTAAAGTACCTAAGTATAGTACCTTAGTTTAGTAAAGAGTTAAAGTCAAGTTATAGAGTCTAAATCCAAGTCAAGTTAGTCAATAAAATAAATATTTATTGAATAAATATTGAGTATTAATGAGTTCAATGTGAAAAAGAGACCAGTGTGAAGTTAATTTAGTGTTTAAGGTCGAGAATCTAAGCCAAAATTAAGAGAACGTGTAGGTGTGTTTTTTAGAATTTAGAGGAGAGACAGAGCCAAAAGATGCGATGGGCGCCAACTGTTATATAATAATAACAGATTTTTAAGAGAAATTAATATTTAATTTAAATTAATAGAAAATACAATTTAAAATATAAAAAATACACCACACGGGCACGGACAGAGTTCCAAAGAAATCTCGGTTACGGCACAGACACGGATAGAGTTCCAAATAAAATTACGGATACGGCACGGACAGGATAGCCGGGGAAATCCCGACAGGGGGTAAAGTTTGTCCGGCGGCACAATAGGGTTGAAGATGTACTGGCGGTACAGTAGGGATGGCAGGCGAAAGTGAGTACCTTTAATCCAGGCTTCGGCCACAGGTCACAGCAGCACAGCAGGGGTGGCAGGCGATAGTGTGTGCCTTTATTCCATACTTCAATCCACAGGTCACAGCAACTTCTTCGTGTTAGATATTGATTAACGACGCGAAGGCTTGCAGGGTCCCGGGGTCAGCAGGCCCCGAGACAAGACCTTTATAGTTCGTACCGTTCTGTTTCTCAGAAGATCAAGACTGACTCGGACTGACATTCAGTGTCTTTATATAGGCCTCGATTTAGAATTTCGTATTGCTTCATAATTTTCAAATAAAATACGAAATTAGAACATTTGTGAAGAGGTTCGCATAGAAATTTATAGAATTTTAGAAAAATAAAATCTGACTTGTCACAATCCTTGACAATCAAAATTGTTTATAATAAGGAAAGACATAAATAATTTTAATAAAATTTAAAGAAGTGATCATCGAAAAGTGTAGAAAAGTACATTAAATATGTTGGAAAAACATATATACTATAAAACAACCAAAAATGAAGATATAACGGTAAGTTTAAAGAAATATTCCTTAGCAACGTAGAAATTTTACAATAGAAAGTGTAAAAAAGAACATTTTGAGCTAAATAAGTAATCATAATAGTAAAATAGACAAGAATAAAAGTAAAATAAACATGAATACACTACACTGTTAATATAAGGAACATGCAGTACAATAGATAAGGTTATGTTTTTGACAGGTAAATGTTAGCATTGTAACGCGGCGACGCGTTCATCCTCTCATTTATGCGTGCGCTGGCACATACATACTTATTTCACCTGTCATAAATTTTAAACTGTATTCATTCATATTCGATTCTGCATTCGGATTGTCATTCTTGGCCTCGTATTTACCGATATACATTACTTCATTTGTGAAGCTATTTTAAAATATTATCATACTATAGACCCTTATCGGGTATGTATTATTAAGTTTTATTAGTTGTTTCGGAAGTAATTCTAAATTTATAGTGAAGTGTGTCTTGTTATCTTTTCTAACCGTTATTATATTTGTTTTAGGTCTTATGTTTTTATCAATAAATTATACTATACAACGACCCTGAAGATTATTATTTGGAGTTCACGCTCCAGCATGAATGCGAATACTTAGCACAGGAACATACAAATACACATAACCAAAGGACATCGTCACTGTTTCTGTCATACTATTAATTAATATCAAGCGATGTATACCCATTGACACTATACGTACAGTCAACAACACACCAAGCTATCCAAATACGTCGCAAATTCACCTCGATTACCACAGCGTAAAGGTCAATGCAAGATAACTTAATATGCATTTGACTGTACATCACATCCACCACACCAAACGTATTTGGCAGGAAAATATTTCCATTTACGTATTACTATGAGCATTGAATTAAATTACAAGAAGTTACACTAGAATTAGATAGTAATTGCTTCTGTTTACACTAGACCGTTTCCCATATACAAGGGTTGATCTTCCTTGCTCATGTTTTCATTAGGACCGCCTTGCACAGTATGGCATTTAGTTTATCTACCTTACCTACCTATATCAGAGCTTTTTTTACTGGAGATCAAGTGGAGATTGGTTGGTTTTGGTTACCAAGTTTAGGCAAAGGCAGGACTGATTAACAAAAGGCAAAAGAATAGATACGAGTGTTTAAACTTTAAGAAACATGAGTAATTTTATTAGATATTGATCAATTTACTTAAAAAAATACTAAATATTGAAAAGGGCTTATTTTAATTAGTGTTTTTTACACGGCTGACCAAAAAAGGAGTGTTATGTTTTCAGGGTTCATGTATGTATGTATCTAAGTTTCTTTATTCCACCATAAGACCTGAAGGGCTTAACAGATTTTGATGTGAAAGGTATTTTTAGATTCCTTGCATTCCTCCGAGTGACATAGGCTATGTGAGTTGTCAGTCGTGTTTTTTATTTTTTTATAATTAGCTTGTTTATGTCTTCTCTATACGGATATTTTCTGTGGCAGACAGACCCGTCTCATCTTGTTATTTCGCTCAGTTGGCTCGGCGGTGTAAAAGCCGAAAAGTAAATTAGATTCCTCGCTAGTGCAGACCAGCGTCTGTAGATTAAAAGTAGTAGAAATGAGACCCGAGATCACTTCATACTGAATAATATTATAATTTTAAACATTTTTTTTTATTAACTCTTGTATTGTCATTAACTTCTCTCGTAATTAATATTGTTTGTTTTTTTGTTTATTTGTAAACTCTTTATTGCACATACACACAAGAAAAATACAAAACATAGTGAAAAAAAAGAGAAGCGTACAATGGCGGACTTATCCCAAAAAGGGATTTCTTCCAGTTATAGAAGCCTTTAATATTTTAATTTAAGTATTGTTATCTATATACTGGTCTTTTTGTTGAGTAGTTGACCTTTCCTAATACCTCAGTTTAGAATTGTTCTGAGATTTCATTAATTAACTTTCTATAATAAATATTCTCTCTCAGCCGAAAGACGTCCACTGCTCGACAAAGGCCTCCCCCAAGGATTTCCATAACGACCGGATATAAGAAATATACTTCAACTTATTTTACATTGTAATAATCCAATTTATGCACAAACAATTATCAAATAATAACAACGCAAGACTCAACATATGTTTATTTATTTATCATAGTAGATTTACCTATTTTTAATTTCGGTGATAGGCCTGTGGTGTGGCCCTAGAATAGCACCAACCCATCTCTTCCCGTGGGTGTCGTAAGAGGCGACTAAGGGATTTAAAAACACCGGAGGATGGGCAGCAGCATCTTTCCGCGTACTATGCCATCACACTGCGATCGCCAACCCGCCTGCCAAGCGTGGCGATTACGGCAAAACCCTCCATGGATAAAATCCTTGGGGGAGGCCTTTGTCCAGCAGTGGACGTCTTTGGGCTGAGAGAGAGAGAATTTGGGTGATACAAACAAATTTAAAAACTGGAGGAACGTGGCAAAGGAGCGTATAGGTGGAGGAAACTCGTTGAAGAGGTGAAGACCCACAAAGGGTTGTAGCGTCGCTGGAAGTAAGAAGCATAGAGATAGTTTTTTTTTTTTAAATTTTCCTTAGAGATACAGACAGCTGAGGAAGCGGGATGTCAGATATGGTTTTTGCCTATGTTGGTGAAGGACAGACGTTTTTGGGCTTCATTTGACAATCAAGTTTATATAACTACTAGCTTTCGCCCTCTGCTTCGCTCGCGTGAATTTCCCAAAGGTACCCTAAGTCCTTCTCCGTATTTCTAACTATGTGTATGTGAAATTTCAGAAAGATTGGTTCAGTAGATGAAGCGTGAAAAGGTAACAAACAAACAAACTCACTTTTATAATATTAGTTAGGATCAAAGAATGTTTTTTTTCTCTGTCTATGGTAAGAAGTAAGATAAAAGTAAACACATCGACATTGCTCTTGCTTCCTCGAAGCGAGCGGGATGCAATATCACGTGGTTTATTGCATTTTGTCAGAGACAACACAATCTAAAGGAACCCGCACTCATTTCACTGCAGAAAATCCGTTCTAGGAATAACAAACATTAAAGGTAATATCAATTTCAAATAATAAAAGTAACATGCTAATTATTAAAAATAAAAAACACGACTGACAACTCACACTTAAGTGACATAGGCTATGTAGCCTATGTCACTCGGAGGAATACAAGGAATCCAAAAATACCTCTCACATCAAAACCTGTTAAGCGGTTCAGGACTTATGGTGGAATAAAAAACATACATACATCATACATACTTACATACATACACGAACCCTGAAAGCATAACACTCCTTTTTTGGTCAGTCGTGTAAAAAACTAATAATACAATTACCTACATACTTACAGTTCTTTTTAAATTACCCAGGGAAATGCTGCATCTTATTTAGGTCGCCTCATCCATCTAAAAGCCTCGACACGCGGGTGGTGGTAATTTATCAAACTTACAAACTGGGAATGTCAACAATCTACTTTAAAGTTTTGCGTCACACAGAGAAATATAAGTATCACTTTATTTAAGTGGCTCCGAGCGAAATCTTTTTTGTTCTAACCTTTTTGGGTGCCTGCCAACTGTGCGGCTGGTAAGGGCTGGAGCGACTTTTAACTCGACAACCCTAGATGCGTCAGGGTCACAGGTTATGTATTAACTAGTGATATTCTCGTGGGAAACGTGCCATTTTTAGGGATGGAAGGGCTCCACGTCCTTTTTCGTATCTTCAAATATACAATGTCCCGTCATCAGTGTCGGAGCCTTTAATGGTATGTTATATGGCATTTTTTATGGACAAATCACCACTCAAAACTTTTTTTTTATTTTATTTTTTTTCTTTTTTAACTTTGGTTTTAAAATAAAAAATAAACATTTTAATGGGCTAGTTTATTCATAAAAAGCTAATAATAATAAAAAAAAAAATATTTTACGTTTTCTCTTTCTTTTTTGTCTTTTTTATTGAAACATCTTTCTCATTTTATTGTTGTCTACATGATTAGCTTTTAAATGAAACCTATTTTATATCGATAGGACTTTTACACGACTAGTTATGATTGAATTAGTATAAGAGCCCGAAAAAAAACAAAATGGCTGCCATTTCATTACAGTAGAAGAAAAAAAGTTTTGGGTAGTGATATGTTCATAAAAAATGCCATATAACATACCATTAAAGGCTCCGACACTGATGACGGGACACATTGTATACACATATTACTCACTCACATATTAGTCAGATTTTTATGCTCTCACTAGTATTCCAAAATATACATGTAGAATTATGCTTATAATTGTAAAAAAACTTTTTGCGTATGCATACACGAAATATTATTTTTGAAACCCAATGTATCGGCTTCAAAATTTTGATATTGTCTACATCAAAAATCTTTTCTGGACTGTAATTCTTAATTATAGAACAATTCATAGATGATTAAAACGTAAGTGGCCGCTAAAAAAAAACCCAATCAAAAACGAAAACAATGAGGGATTTTCCGAGACCCAAATAAAAAAAAAAAATTTGTTCCAGATGAATTCATAGGTGGCGCTTAGTAAAAGGCGAGACCATTCAAAAAGCAAAAATGCACGGGATTGGCATTATAAAAAAAAAACCTAATAAAAGACATTTAAAAAGTATCAATATTGTGATTTGTGCAACTGTCAAACTGTTATGTGATTTTTTTTCTGCATCTGGCTGACAATAAAAAGCGCAAAATATAGGTACAGCCATTATTACAACTCGGCTTTCAATAAAACTCCATCTGTTGAGATTTTTTTATACTGATTTTTTTTCTTAATTAGCTGTCAGAAAAATCGCTCATTACAAAAAGTAAAATTACAAGGTCGGTGAAAACTTGTGTAATCAGACTATATGAAAACCACCAGACTGATAATTGCGCGTTTCAAATGTTATCTTTCTCTCTGCCCGACCACATTAAAAACGTGGAAAAATAAATCTTTTAAAGAGTTTTATACGTAGAGCGTAGCTTAATGTTATAAGTATTATCATTGTAGATAAACGTGCTGAAAAAATCTTATTTATGGTGGTATATTATTATTTTTTATGGAGAAGGCAATGGCAAACCACTCCATTACAATTGCCAAGAGAGTTTTAAACGTACCATAAGAACAATCATTTGCCGAATAATCTAGCTTCAATTGCTTTTTAATCACAAATTAAAGTTTGTCGCTCGTAGAAAAAGATTTTAGATCGTACGAGAATCTACTTCAAAAAATAACTTAATTTTTTTTTTGGTCTCACAGCAAAATAAATACCTGTATATGCGATATACCTATAATATACATATACTACCAGTATATATGCTCAGAAACTTGGCTGTAACAACTTCACTCTGATCTCTTTGACAAATGTATATAAATTTACATGTAGTGAAGTTAGTTTTGAATGGTTTAAAATGGTTTTGAATGACAAGCTGACAACTTGACAAAAATTACAAAACCCGATAGCATTTAATCGCATAGTAAGTACGTATATTTAAATTAGCTACGAGTGCTACAAGAAGCTACGAAATGCTACGAGCAGCTACAAAATGCTACGAGTCGTAGCCCAAGGGAAAACACGCTGCACTGCAACTGGCCATGAAATAGACCGGCAACCAATATAATATCACAGAGAGTCGATATAACATACTTCTATATGTTAAGATTTCATGTTTCTGGGTCTTCTTGTTTTGGCTGTGCGTTTCTATGTCAGTGATCAGTCAATTTTTTGTTTTTTATATGAAGATAGATTGTATCGTGCTTTATGCAAGGTAGAAACCATTTAAATCAGGTACCTGCGTAAGCCTTAATTACTTTGTCGCTATTAATAGAGATTATGAACAGATTTTGCCGAGTAATAGTGACCACGGCCAATAAAATGCTTCGCTGTAAGCCTACCCGCACTTTGACATGGGTCTGACCACATTGCTGAGAAACCTTGCTTTAAGTTCCAGACCATTTTGAGAACAGTTTATTTTATTGAATTAAAATGAAAATATATATGCATGGTTGCTAGACATTGAGTTTATTCCTGCTTGGTTCACCAAATTGATCCACCAGCTAACTAACTATTATGGCGCAGCGACCCAAAATGAGTCTTGGCTTCCGATACTAAGGATCTCCATTTATTTGAGTCTGTCCTGCGCCAATCTCCTGCCAGCCTTTCAATTCATTAACTCAATTCAGTTCAATTGATCCACTGCCCATTATATTTTGATTTCAATCTGATTCATGCGTACCATTCCCGCCGGATGAAGGCGAAAGAAAGGGATTCCTATCCTTTACAATGTACCAGACCATAATAGAAAATATTTCAAAATAAAGCTGATACCCTAGGGTATCAGTTTTAGGAGATTTGAAGCGAATAACTTTAGCTGTTACATTGCTGCTGTAGACTGCCTCTGCCTATAGATACTAGACTATCAGACTTCGTGTGCTCTTGTAATATCTACGTCGAATATAATGCCTCCGTTAACAATAGGTACATGCACAGCGAGGGTTGAGTACATACTGTATGCCATAGATAAACATCAAATAGATACCACATTCGCATTATTCACATTTTTTGTCTGTCTGATTGATTGAAAATTACTTAGTTGAACTAAAATAAGGAGTAGAGCACTAATTTCATGAATAAATAACAGGCTAAAATGTAGGAATCGAATTTTAAGTGGTAATTGCTAATCTCTGCCTACCCCCACGGGAAAAGCGTGATAATATGTATGTAAATAACAGGCAGGTGAATTTAGTGAAGAAAAATGTTTAGCCGAAAATAACAAAAAAAAAGCAAGGCACACTACAAAAGATCAGGATGGAAAGTGGAGAGCTAGAAAGAACCTTGAAATTGAAGGTCTAGTGTCCGAACCAAACATCATCGGAGAGGTCAAAGCAGCCAGACTCCGCTGGCCCGGACATGTGGAAAGAGTGAAAGAGGATCGTGCCGTCAAAAGAGTATACGAGGGTCGACCGCGGGGCCGTCGACCAGTCGGGCGCCCTAGGTACCGCTGGAGTGATAAGGTTCTGAAAGACCTACAGAGCCTCAGAGCGGAAAACTGGCGAGAATTGGTGCAAGACCGCAAAAAATGGCGTCATCTCGTGTCGGAGGCCAAGATCCACTTCGGGTCACTGCGCCGCAGTAGTAAGTAGTAGTATGAGTTGACACAGACTTAACCAAGCAATATAGCGAGTAGACGCAACATTGGGCAAACTATAGTATCGGCGATTTTAATTAAGAAAATAAATTAAGTGACATTGCTATATCCATGTCCAAGTGTAAGTATATCTATGCTGCCTGCGCTAAATCATATGCAAACACGCCCGGGTTTGTCTTCCTTGTGTGTATTGCGCTTCTGGTGCATTGATAACCGGACATGCATATGTATGTAGATAATTTAGTCGCATTGCTCAAACAATTGATAACTCCTTGGATGGCCAGGCCAACTGGCCAAATATTATAAAATGATTGTTATATTTCATATTAATGTATTTCCATCAATACATCCCAATCTGATCGATTTGCCACTTAAAGGGTGGTGTCAATTAAAAATAATGGTTTTTAAGCTTGGGCTGCAGCTCCATATTTTTTACACGACTGACCAAAAAGGAGTGTTATGTTTTCAGCGTTCATGTATGTATGTAAGTTTCTTTATTCCACCACTAGCTGTCGCCCGCGGCTTCGCCCGCGTGAGTTTCGCTTAGATGAAAAGTATTTTTGTATTCCAAACAGTTTCAGATGTTTCGGATCTTCGATTTTTATACGTCTACAGAAAATGCTCATCAGATTAATCAAGTTTTGCTAAAGCGCCATTTCCATATATGTTATAGTGTAGCTGGTCTCTTGGAGTTATTCATCAGATGTTCCAGATCTTAAATTTTTATACGTCAGCAGAAAATGCTCATCAGGTTGAACGATTTTTATTAAGGCGCCATTTCCATATGTTATAGTGTAGCTGGTCTCTTGCAGTTCCTCATCAGATGTTCCAGATCTTCAATTTTTATACGTCAGCAGAAAATGCTCATCAGGTTGAACGACTTTTGTTAAGGCACCATTTCCATATTTCTTATGGTTTAGCTGTTCTGTTATGGTTCTTCATCAGGTGTTCCAGTTTTCAAAATGAATTATAGCCTATATGTTGCCCAGGCTTAATAGCTATACAACAAAAAAAGTTTCATTCAAATCCATCCAGTAGTTTTTGCGTGAAACGCGTACATACATACAGACAGACAGACAGACAGACAGACAGACAGACGAGAAATTCCAAAAATTTTTTTTTGCTTTCTATTGTTCTTTTTAGGTGTCCCTCTATCCATTTTAGTCAAAAATACTAAATGTACAGACAAAATATTTTTACTGTTTTATTATATGTATAGATAAGTCCTGAACGGCTTAACAGATTTTGATGTGAGAGGTATTGTTGGATTCCTTGCATTCGCCCGAGTGACATAGGCTATGTGAGTTGTCAGTCGTGTTTTTTTATTTTTTAATAATTAGCTTGTTTAATTAATGACGCTACATCATTAATTATAAAATTGTGGAGCCTCTACGATAACCAATCCAGTTCTCAGTCATTTGATGGATAAGTATCTTCTATACAGTTTTTCGTGATACAGCTTTTTATTCCAACCACAAAGCTCGGAACTGTGATTCCAACAGTAATTATAAAGTTATAAGTGAAAAATATGAGTCTAAATATCACTGTGATTTCCTCGTACTTAATTTTAAGTCGATATTTTAAGAGTTTTTGGGTTGTCATAAGCACAATATAGATTACCTAAACAGTCGTAACATTTTTTTTGCGATTATCAATTTCAGCTAGCTTGATGGTGCTGATTATATAGGTAGGTAGGGTGAGTGACCTAAATGCTAGCACCGCACCAAATTATCAGCACTCCGAAGAAAAAGTAAAACTATAAGCATTTCACCAATTAATTTCTGTTACCACTTTAAAAAATAATAAAATTGTACTTTTTGGAATCCTATTCCTGGCAACACCACACTTTCCGATTTATAAATGGCGAAATTTTCTTATGTCAGGGTAGGTGTCCCACTGATAATTTTTTTTTTGGCTGTTCCTTGTAATCGAAGGTAAGTGCATGTATTTCTATTTAGTAGTATTTTAGACTTTTTAAATATCTTTTACTGAAACTTTTGATTTCTCTCATATTTGTATTGATTTATGGGGCTTATGTGTTAAAAATAAATTGAGGTTGTAGTGAATTTATGACAAAACATGTGGTGCTGATATCTGGGTCTAATATTTTGCGAATTCCAAACTATCAGCACTGGTGCTGATAAATGGAAAAATGGTATATAAATGCTTCTTCCATATTTTTGATTGTGAACCGTGTTTCTTTATGCATAGATTTCAAATTTCTTGGAAAAAGTTGTTAATGTCTTCAAATTCCAAATTCTAGCATGGTGCTGAAACTGCGTCCTGCCATTTATGAGCATAGTGCTGATAATTGGATAAAGAGCATGCTGATAATTGGGCTTGCTTAGCAATTTGTTATAATTTTTTTTCTAGACCCACCTACCAACCATGAAACCCACGGGAAAGAACAATAAAAGAAAACGATAAAAGATTACTAAAACATCAGGAAAAAAATAAATTAAGGCAGAAAATACAAGAAACAAAAGTAACAAAAAAGTAATAAAGACAAAGGCTAATAAAATACAAGATACAAAAACGAAAAAAGTTCAAGAACCTAAACAGCAAGACTCTCAACAGATGAAAGGTAGAATAAGGATTCCTCATCAAATGATGATTTTTTAACAACTCAGCAAGACGCAGAAGTTTTAATCCATGGTATATGCCATCCCATAAATTTTCACCAAATAAAAAAATTAAAATGTAAAACACATTTCATAGAAATTTTATTCTTATTTAAAAGAGATCAAGCTGTAAACACTGTTTTATTTTATATTATATTTAATTTTATTACTACTATCATAGTGCTGATATTTGGCTCACTCTATGCTATAAATTGGTGAAGATGGTGCCAATAAATGGTGACAGGATAATTTTTTAGTCATCATTCTATATAAAAAAAAAATTAAATGAATACAACCTTTTTTTTAAATAAAAGTCAGCCATTTGTTAATATTGAAGCAAGAAAACTCATTATTAAAAGTGAAAAAGTATTTTTCATTGTGTTATACGGGCTTAAATTTAGACCAACTCTTAAAGTGCTGATAATTGGTGCCTTCACCCTATTGAAGCTATTTTTAAACCTATTGAAAATGCTATCGTTTCATATGAGGATATAGCAATACCAAAACCCATTCTCTCAGGCAAAATCTATTGCAAATTGCTAGTATTTTATGCAGGTATTGGCAATACCAGAACCGAAGTAACAATCTTCTGAAACTGCACCCGGGCTCTTCCAATCGAGCGCTTCATAGGTTTCGTAAAGTTTCAAAATTCCCCGTGTTCCTTGTTCGCAACTCAGCGGAAAGTAACTAGGAAACCATACGACGAATATTGAATGGAACGGTATCGAAGCCGCTGAAATATGGAAGTTGCTGGAGTAAATCCGAGTTGTTTTGTAAAACTTGAATTTATACTAAATTCAAGTGTTTTGCGTTTAATTTATATCAGTTTTTCTATTCGCCTTATGAAAGACTGGTAACCCGTATTACTTGTTCAGGTTACAATACCCAGTTCAAGCACCAGATCTCCGTAAAATACTGTTTCAGTTTTACTCACTTTGTACTTTTATAATAAAACAGAGCGCGCAGAGTTTTGAAATAATATAAAAAAATTCCGCTCGCTTGCGGTTTTATTTATCTTCAATCCACTCCATAAAAGTAGAAAGAGCGCGCTGCCTCGCGCTGCCCTTCCTAATTCTATGATCCACGCACATTACACTGTATGATCTATATGTAGGTAAGTAAATCTATTAGGAATAATAACATGCATGATTTGATATGGCGAATTATTTCAAGATCCATGAAAACCTGAAAATAATTTTTAATTCATTCAATGTGAATCAGAGGCATGAACCACTGCACCATAAAGATGCACCATGCCTGCCTTCTCTAACATCACTGTAATTCTACTGTTTGGTATTGTCAGTCGGTCTGAATAATAAACTGATTGTCCCAACGCGATTTGCGATAAAAAAAATATCAGTAAGTGCGAACACGTGCGGGAAATTCGCTGGTCGTAACGACAGATGTGTCGTACACGACATAACTCGACAGGAGGCCGCCACATGGCGCCGGTCGTAGCGATGTGAAATGTGACACACTTCACGGAATTATCAAGTAGATACAGCCAGTAGTGGCACTAAGTGCTATGGAGGTAATAAACCGTCTAACTAGCGCTAAGAGCTTTTAAGTTAATGTACCGTTAAAACTAACATAGTATTTTTTTAATCAACTAAGGGTGTTACATTTCTTATATATCGTACATTCTCTCTCTGAAAGTTGAGATCTCTCTCTATGTCTATAAGATAGTATATCCAAACATGCCGTTTTTCATAATTAGGTATTCATAGTAAAGGGACTTATCGTGAACTATTAATTTATTTGTTGCTTTTTCAGCTTCGTGCGTGCAAGATTCGTTACTTATCAGTGCGAAAGTTTGAAATTTAAACTAAGAAATTTTACAACTGGCAACGCTTTTAATTACAAAATTTATGGACACACTATGATACAAACCATAGACAGAAATAAAATCGTCAATCTTTATGGGACAAACGGACCAAAGTAAATGTTTCCGAACATTACTGTATCAATTTGTAAAGGGAGTGAACTCTACGAATAAGGAAGTAGCATGGAAACGCACGGGTGTAAAGATAAATATTGGAAACGCTTGGAAATGTTCAAATTATCCAACTGGAATATTTGCATTAAGTGTTAACGAGTTATCGCAAATACTCGGCTGTATAAACATTATCGTAATGTTGACTTTAGGAAATTCTTACACTGTTTTAGAGATCACTTTTTCAAGTTCCTATTTGTCCCTTTAACCGCCTTTAAACGAGTATGTCGTGTAAAAATTAAAAGCTTTCTTCATGCGAGTAATTTACATAAAAAATATTGATATGATTTATTCAATCGGTTTAAAAGAGCATATAGTTATGCTAAACTAAAAAAAGTACCATACGGACTTTGTATGAGTCACGCATATGACCACAATAATAAAACCAATGTGATTGTTATTGTTCATCCAATATTCAGAGCACGTCCCTGCTTCTTTGGAAATGGACGTGGCTGAGTTCGTCCTACTGAAAATTTAACTCGTAATAAAACGCTATAAGAAAACGTTGTCGACTCGCTAAGTAGGATATAAAACATGGCAATTTATTATGATGATATAACAGGAGATGTTTACGTGCATGTGAGTTATCAATGAGATATGGTACTAAAAGCTGTAGTAACTTATCCTATGTGGATTATTTTATTTAAGTATGATTCAAATTTAAAGAAACTTACTCATGCACATACAAGCACAATTTGGAACGCGCAGATTTGAACACCAAATCGGAGTGTTCGAAAGAATCCAGATCGCTTTATGATTTGCCTTTTGTCTAAATTCTACAGTTCTAATGTATCATCAAATAAATGTATTATTTATTTCTTTAATTCGCTGCATTCCAAGCAGTTTTATCTTTGTAAATACATATCAATTATTTCACAACAGGTCCATTTCGAAGGCTCGTTGATAATAGAGGCTACAATTACGTAGCAAGAATAGGTATTCTTGCTACGTAATTGTAACAAGCAGGTGCTTGTTTGAAGTAGAGAATTGTTAAGTAAATAAAAACCACCTGTCCATTACATAAACATAATAGTACATTACTGCCGCGGCCTATAATGAGTACTTTGCTGGTCGCGCTGATGATGGCCGAGAGCGCAGCGTAGCTACGCTCCAGGCCGACACAGCGCGGTCAGCGTGCAGCACTTGATGGACGAGCTGAGATGTCGGCCGAGACCGTAGGTCGAGGCCGACACAGCGAGGACAGCAAGGGCTGCAACGATGGCCAAGCTGGAAGGCCTAGAGCGTAGCTAGGCTAGCTCGAGGCAATCATAGCGTGACCAGCGAAGCAGTTATTGTGGGCCAAGGCTTGTATAGTGCTTTACTCAAAAATGCAAGTATCTAATCTAAATAAAACCAGCAAGTAATTTGAATAAATATATATTAATTAACTAGAAATTTAATTTAAATGACAATTATGAAAAGTACAGTTACTAAAATTCAACACCGACTTTCCCGGTTTGATATTACTAATAGTTTGCGATAATTCTAATGCGGTGTGTGACTGCTGTACTATTTCTTCATTTATTTCATCATTTTATGCTTTATCAGAACCATGCACTTTAACATTGAATAGGTATTCCAGAGAGACGAAGGCTTCATTTTGTTGGAAAGATCATTGAAATACGCAAGAAAAACATTTTCGGATAAATATTTAGATTTCCTACTGATTTTCCAATGCACAAATTTTTCATATGCAAGCTTATATTTGTCCTTTGAGTTTCGCGGTATCAAATTTTTAACCACTAATTTAGCTTCATCTTTAATGTCTGGCGGTGTTAAACACATTGAATCGGAAGAATTTTCGCTTTCAGAGTTATTTTTATCAAAAAAGTCAATAAAAACAACATTTTCGCTGAACCGCGCTTTTGTTACTTCTTTGGTTTTTTTTAAGCAATGGTAGTTGAAACTTTACAGCCAAATATGGAATAAAATCTTTTTTTACCTATCTCTATACAAACAGCTGTGTTTTAAATAAAATCTTTTTGCATTCGATTTTCAAAACGTTAAAACGTCAAAATAGCGGCCGGCAATGTTTTGCCGGCCTGTTAGAGCGGCCAGCAAAACTTTGTCGGCCGCTATTTGAAAACAGAACGGCAAGGTCGACTTTGCTCAAACAAGGTTGTCAAAATAATGACCACATTACATGCATTTTTGAGTAAATAAATTTACATATATTCATAGTCTATTTACACAAAGGGTGTTTGTCGTCGGAACCTCCATGATGGCAGATGACACGCGGAAATGACGTCACGCCGCGGCACGTGACCGCCGCAAGTATTCAGCGCCAACCGCCCTCAACACCATTGAAATAGTTACCCTCAGGCGTTTATACATACTCCTAGAGAAAACAAGGTCTCAATTATTTTTATTCTAAAATTATTCAGAATTTTCTCATTCGTGACCGTTTTATTAACGCTCGCGAATCTTTAGTGTATTAGTAATTGTAAAAAAGTATAACTTTGTGTTTTAATTCTTACTTTAGACACTTTTTAGATTCTTTTATATTTCATTACGTACTGTATTTCAAAGTACTGTGTCCGCTATTTTATTATTATTTTATAAAAGTTTTGGAGGAATTTATCGGATAATAGGCAATTCATGCGCGCTTCGTTTGCTCTCACAGCTGTGTATGCGACGTGACATTATTTCTCGACTAATTATATTTTCTTGGAACTTAGCCATTCATAATTTAGAGTGTGTGACATAAATACCGGATATTTTCACAATACTACTGATTTCTTACAATTAAGTAGTTGTGTAGTTCATTGATGAAAACGACTTTCTATAAAAGATCGTAAATTTGAATCGCTCCTAAACGCAGATGAACTTTTAATTCTTGTTTCTGTTAACATATATTGATAAACTATATGTTAACTTATTGGTATACACAAAGACGAAACCGCTAAATGTGGAAACTTGAAAATTTGCCAAGAGGTTTTTTATATCGTAAGTGAGCACTAAGAAAATAATTTTGGAAATTCCACCCCAAAAGGGATCAAATGGGGGCAAACTAAATTCACGCGGGCGAAGCAGGGGGCAAAATCTAGTTTAATTTCTTCTTATTTTTATTTAAGAGCTGTACTCTTCTTGTCGGTGGAGTATACGCCACACCTCTCTATTCTCGGCTTTACATTTAAGGTCTTGATACGTCAAGACGCCTGCCTTCGCTTTCAGTTTGCTCACATAACGGCGGCGGTGTTCCCGAACCGATACGACATTGGAACTTTCAAAAAACGAGTCTACATTTTCTTGAAAGGCCGGCAACACTCTTGTGATACCCCTGGTTTTGCAGTAGTCCATGGGTAGCGGTGATCGCTTACCATCAGGTGACCCGCTTGCTCGTTTACCGCCCTATGTAATTAAAAAAAAAACTCTTTATTGGTCTTCCTGGACCTCTTCTTCTAGTTTAATTTACATTGAAATAATAAGGCTCTATTTCACTAAACTAGCTGGTTGAGGTTCCGGATCGCGCGGCCGACGCCGGCGTGACTTCATTTCCTCACGTCAACACTCGCCGTGACATTTCCGTCAAAGCCTATTTGCTTCTTGGCTATTCGGTTTAGAACATCTAGAAATGTGGGGATATTTTCCGAATAGCTCTGCCTATTTGGAACATGACTTTTAGGGTCGCGTCACACATTTACATTTAATTCACTGCGTTACACGGTTTTGGTACCCCCAAAGCTACTAGGTTTTTATGATAGATCTATATGTGTGGAATATAGGTTCCATAATGAACTTTCCCCCTATCACGTAAGATTTCAGAGAAAAATTGTGTCAAAAATTCAAAACTATTTTTTTCGCTAATATTTTGAGACATCATTAAAATTAGTAGTTCTATAATTTTTAACATGCTTTATTGCTGTAAATATTATAATACTGTTCATTATTACAGAGCAATTTAATTTTAATTTATTTTAGTTACTATATTTCGAAAAAAAAAATTGAAAGTTGTATTAATTTCTCCATATATTTTACGGTTATAGTCCTTGTATGGAATAATTAACACAATTTTTTTTGCGGGATAGACAAACCTAAATAAATTAAAATTAAATTGTAATAATGAACAGTATTATAATATTTACAGCTATAAAGCAAGTTAAAAATTATAGAACTACAAATTTTAATGATGTCTCAAAAAATTTGCGAAAAAATAGTTTTGAATTTTTGACACAATTTTTCTCTGAAATCTTACGTGATAGAGGGGAAGTTCATTATGGAACCTATATTCTACACATATAGATCTATCAAAAAAACCCAGTAGCTTTGAGGGTACTAAAAATGTTTTTTTTTTTTTGTAACGCAGTGATTTATTGGTTACTTACACTTCAGGGTATGGGAACTTATAATACAATTATTTAAACGCGTGATAGGGTCAAAGATTAAATAAATATCAACAACAACAAGAATACATCATTTGCACACAAGAAATAATAATATCCGTTGTAACAACTTTTGTAGCTTATCAGACAACTGAAGTTAACTAATTGCATCATCTGTCCCGCCCTCTGTTCATAACACCACGTCCAAGGCACTGCATCTGTGGTCCATAAATTAACACGTCAGAACCGGGACAAATGTACCATTTTAACAATCATTGTAACATTTTTATACAAGTTTAACAACAAATAATTATTAAATATCGATATTTCATTAGTACGTGAAATCGCACTAATATAGTTAAGGCGAGCTCGTACCCCACATTCGAAATAATTGTAATTTTTCATGAAGAAATTTACCTAATTAGAGTTTATTTACGAAGTGGAAAAATAATACAGGATATAGCTTATGATCTCTATTAACGTTTGAATCGTGTACTTTTTAATAAAAATACATATTTTCGGCTTAATTAATTCATAAAGGCACCGAAATTTAGAAAATATTTCAGCTTTCAAGTCATGAAACTTAAAATTTTCAGCGATAACATATATATATATTTATATAATTAGTTTATATATATGCTATATTAAAGTCTTAATCGAGCACTTTTGTTTTCACTAATATTTTTAAAGATATTTGAGAAATAGTTGCTAAATCGGTACAAAATCTGTTCGATCCTGCCAACGAAAGTAGAACATTGTGTTGTGGAAAAAACTATCTTATTGCAACGCGCACACGCTGCGGTTAAGCGCATATGAATTTTGTTTTTTGCAGCTCAGGTTGGACCTCGTCTTAACTATTTAGCGCGTGAAATTAGCAATCTGGAGAAGCCGCGCGCAATAGCTCTAGAATTGCATTAATTGCAGCGGCCATATTGGCTGGCCTTATTACGCATGTATTCGAATTACATGTCGTGTTGCTAATAATTCCAGGTACGCGTGTAATGGCGGCCAGCCAATTAAGGGCTGTCTTTGTTCTGGTTTCAGATAAGGTTACTATTGGGTTATTAAGGGTTATTACTCTGATGATCATTTCGGAACAAGTATTTCGTATGTTTTCCAAGGTTTTCTCTGCCCGTGTACTTACATAATTCTATCAAAATTCATCGAGTATATTCTCCATTCCATCAAAGAGTTCTTCGAGTTTTACGACTCTTGGCTCTGTCTACCCCGTAAGAGATAAAGTATGTATGTATCGAGTATATTTTCCGTGAATTAATATCAAACTTACTCATAAACGAGATAAAAGCATAAAAAATCGCCTTTATAGATGTGTAAAAAGAAATACAATATTTATGTAAATAGGACGAGTCGCAAGACCCCAGAAATGGCAACAATAAACTTGAAACACGAGTATTGCCTGCACAACTGCCACAGAATTAAAGATGAATCCGAAGTGGCGACTATCCGAGGTTGCGGACAGCCTTAGCCACTGGGTATAGATAGGAAATCGGGCGGAAACGCACTGCGCCGACGTATTTCCGCTCAGTTTGAACGTCTCAAGTTACCGTTCGATTTAGAGCGAGGAGAGGATATTATCGAGGTTATGGTAGAGTGGAGGCGAGTGGTAGAGCGCCCGCCTGTGGCTGCAAAGGTCCCAGGTTCAAATCCTGCTCGTGTTACATGAGTTTGTATACCAATCTGATTCTTGTATGGTAGTTTTCATCGACCACCACCTGCTTCCGGTGAAGGAAAACATCATCGTGAGGAAACCTGTACTCTGGTTGATGATTATCAGCTAGTGTGTGAAATGGAGAAGGCTGGCAAACCACTCCATTAACATTGCCAAATACCAGGACCCTCAGTCATCGACTAAGGAGTAGGATATTTTAAATATAAAATTAAAATCATTCTACATTGAATTCATTAGTTTACCGGTTTTTGATAACTCATAATATATACGCTTACTTGAGTGTCATATATTTTCTTAAAATAAGTTTATCAAATTGACAAGTTACCTCTTCAATTACTGTGACCAGAGCCCGATCGAGATCTGAAAGCCCTGGGGCAACAAAAATGCGTTGGCCCCTTAATAATGCCCCTAATTATTTTTTAAATAAAAATAATAAAATTTTCCATCACGGCTTTTAGAAAAATAATATCTTTCTTGTGGAAGCAGTAACTTCCAACCTTTCCTCCTCTAAATTCGATCCTGGCTATGACTTAAACGATTCTAAATTATTTCTTCTATCTACTTATTTATCAAAGGTCTATGTTTTAAGGATACAAAAAAGTATTGAGTGTATAAATGTCGCTGTTACTCAGGCTGCAGCCTCCGCGGTAACGAGTCGTGGTAACGTGCCAACTGGAAACATCCTGGGATGACTCTTGAATTTCATCTTTTGCGTTATACGCCATTAGCCATTAGGATTATGGCCGGTCTCCTTTTACGACATAAAAATGCAACTTTATTTTTCATATCTTTTTTATAAATGTTGGTTTTTATTTCACGTTATAAACTGCCTAAAATGGATTCGACTCTATTCTCAGAGAATGAAGGTTCCTTAGCTTTTTTCTTTTTTATGTCTATCAAGGATATGGAAATAATAATGCCTTGACTTCGTAACCGTAACTTGATAATGTATTTAAGAAACTTCAAGCCTTTAAAACACTAAAGACCTCCTCAACATTACTTTCAAAAGCAATAAGTTACTCTACAGAGTTACTCCACCTACCCGTTTATAACAATAATCTAATAACAATCTCTTTAACATATCCGCAAATTGGTTTTGGCAAGAGCACTAGGTCTATAACATCAGCACTTTAAAGGGATACTACGGTTGGATCTATTACAAGCGCGATAAGAGTTCGATCGAGGTGTATTATATAGATCTTTTAATATTACGCAGTCGAAAGTCCAGCGTTCATTGAAGGTTACAAATTTTCTTGATAACATTTCATTATTACTTATAGACAATAAACATCTCTTTGAGAGATATAAATGTGATAGTTCATATTTAACACGGCGAAAATTTAAGCGGTGGTGGCCAAGTGGTAATGACACCCTCCTGAGGTCGGATAGGACCAGGGTTCAAATCCTACCTGTCACATGAGTTTGCAGACCAATCTGACTCAGGTATGGTAGTTTTCTTAAAGACCACCACCTGCTTCCGGTGAAGGAAAACATCGTGAGGTACCTGCACATGGGCTGACTGTTTAGTTTACTAGTGTGTATACGGCTACTGCCACTAGATGGCGGTAGTCGTAAAAGTCATGTCAGATGCCTTTAGGCGACTTTATAAAATCTGACACCAGTAGTAATAACACACTCGATAAGAACAAGACGGCGAAAATAGCGAATGCTGGTTCTCCATTTTCATATGGGTAAGTAATAAATATTCGATTTGCTGGCTCAAGCGGTTTATCTGAAGATAATTCTTTAAAACGATGTGGAAACGCGAAGAGTTAGCTATTACAATAATGCTGTCTTGGGATTAGATGTAAAAGGTGTATTTTCAAGTAAGTTGATAATGTGAAAATTGTATTTTTGTGACTAGTTTGGATATTACCAACATCATAATCTCGAGTCGAAATGGAAAAGTTAGATTTTCTTGGCCAATATTATATTAACTACGTAAATTACTAATACAGCGTCAAATTCCTTTTAGTTCCCTTTAGGTCCCTAATTACATTATTTAGTAAACATTTTGTAGGTCTTTAATTTAAATGTTAATTGCTGTACCTTCTACAACAAACAAAACGCGTGCTCCCACAAGTAGGTCCCGGCAAGCGAAGCCGCATGTATTAACATATTTTCCAACTTTAATTTGCACGCAAATTCTGTGTTCATGTGAACAAGCATGTAAGGCTCTCACTCCGAAACTCGACTCCAAATTGAGACGCTCGAACTCGAGTTATGAGCCTAATTTTTCACTGGTAAGCACTTTGGAATTGAGTTTTCAAACAGTAATACCACAGTTGACTAGAATATATTTTTGATGGAGGCTTCAAATACGTACAAAATGATAATTAAATTGAAACTGTTGCTTGTTCTTTGAGTAGAATATTTTTCAATTCGCGAATTATATCCAATTCCATCTAATTACGAAGCTAACAAAATTCCCCAATGAGGTTAGGAAGGACAGTTTGCAATGCTTATGTTGCCAAATACAATACAAACACATAGCACCAAGAATATAAAAAAAAAAACAATGTACTTACAAAATTTCATCGCTATTAAGCTTTTTTATTGGCAGATTTACTACGATCACAGGAATCAGTTCACTGTAATATTGAAAATAGTAGTTCATGCAACTGATACATAATGAGAGGCATTAAAACATGAGTGTGGTTTGTTGAATGTTATTATGAAACGAGCCGAAGGCGAGTTTCATAATAACATCACACGAGTGTTTTAATGCCTAATTATGTACAGTTGCATACACTACTTTATCTTCACTCATAGGAACAATTAAAATTAAACAAAGTAGGTAACGAAGAAAAATTTTATAGCGGGAAATTAAGTTTAAACTACGAATGCGTGCGCGAATGCGTTTTTCACAAGTTCAAACTGCGCATGCCATGCGCATGCCATGCCTCTTGTATATTCAGCCTAAAACCATAGCCTAATTTAATTTAATAAATTAAAAAGTAAGTGTACTATAAAAATTAAAACGTTATTTTATGATACTACTTTGACTTTTATTTTTTAATTTATGTATGTGCGTTTATAAAGTACATCTTTATAAAACCATCTTCAAATTCGTAATTCGAATATTTCGACATGAGTGTAGATAAAATAATAAACAGCATACTCTAGATTTATTGTATGCTTCCACGCCAGCTTGTACACACCGTATCACGTCTTCATATCTTACGGGGTAGACAAAGCCGTCTTGAGACTCGTAATAGGACACGCTTAGCTAGCTGAAAAGAGATTCAGACAGTAGATTTATTGACAGGTTGCTAGCCCATCGCCTATGGAAAGAAACCCCAGAAAAAATATGCAAAAAAGGTATCAAAGTCAAAGTCAATTGTTTTTATTTAAATAGGCTTTTAAAAATAGCACTTTTAAATCGTCATATTCTTATTTTATAGTTAGTTGACGTCTTAAAATTACTTAAAGCTAAGGTTACCACCGCCTCCAAACCGCAAGTGGAGAAGTATCTCTTACTATTTCTTAGTTTCCCTTAACAAACAAGCCTTATGTCCACAACTCACTCTAATGACGTCGCCAACAGTCCAGAGCCTCCAAACATCCGGTGTAACCGGTGTAATAAGGGAAACCAAGCGCCCATAATAGTGTCAATGACGAAAATAAAACGAATTGCTGATTTCACTGACCTAAATATCATTTTTCGTACTGGACTGAATATTTTCTTTTAAAGAACAGTTTTTGTTACAATATTTACTACGTAAAAAAGTCCGACTCGTATTCACACAATACTGCAACCAAACAGGAATAAGATTCTAATAAAATTATAAATGCGAGAGTTCGAATATAAGTAAGTACTGTTTGTTACCTAATCACGCAATATCTACCAGACAGATTTTGTTGAAACTTGGTACAAGTCGGGTAGAAAAATATCGGAAATAACACATAGGGTACTTTTCATCCTGAAATTCCCAGGGGAGCAAAGCCCCAAAAGGGGTTCAGCTCGTCTTTAATAAATCATGAAAAAGAAAAGTAGATACACGTTCATCAGCATTTTTTACGGAAGTGAGAAGTATGTAACTTTTGTATAGGCCAGCGTAGCTTGCATACAGACAACACGAGAGTCGAGAATATTCAGACCTTAGTTAAAAGAAGCTACACACTACCCAACCACAGAATAAGTAATAGTATAAAAATAATCCAGCGTAATTTATTAGAAGTCAATGTTGGATATTTACCGCCTGGCCACTGTGTGTTTGTCTTCCACCCCACAGCTGGACGTACCGCTCGTATATCTCACTTACATCTAAGTGCAATCCACCTTCAAGGATTTTACGACCCTTGTATTAGATACGACGGAACACGTCGTAATTTCCCACCGCCGACATTAAACTCCTTGTATATGTTTTATTAGTTGAAATAATATTGAAATAGACATGTCCTAACTTATCCGATTTGAAAAACGAATGTACTCGTATCTGCTACTTGCGAAATAAATCTGGCTTAGAACCTATGTAAACTATATACTGTGTGAATTTTTGTTGATTGTAACCTGCTGTGTATACCTAAATGTGCACATGTTTAATTTTTTTTTTTTTATAATTTTTATGAACTTTTTTGTAGGTGACTGCGAGGTGGTCTTGTTTTGGGATAAATAAGAATTGTAGAGCTGCAAGATGATAGTTTTATATTTTTTCGAATTATTGCTAACTTTCACATATACGAAATCTAGATTATCTATGTATCTGGCGCCCAACTCTTGCTATTACAGAAGAAAAACCAAAAATATAGTATTTTGCACCGGCGACTCTAGACCACAAAAATGAAAATAAATATCTACTTACAGCTAAAAAATAAATTTCAGACACTACCATAATATTAGCAAGTAATAATAGTAAAAATGTACATACGTCTCATATCAGAGCCAAGAGCTTAGGTTTTGTGACGTAGTCGTTTACTTGGTGCGGGTAAATGAGCATTATTTATTTTATGTACCCGCACGCTGTCGGGGAAGTTTACCCTTATTTCCCGTTATTACCCCTCTGGTAATCTATCCACTATATTAATAAACAGGAAATATACTCTTGGCAATTTGTTTGTTATATTACTTAGATTGATGATGTAGATACTTATGTACTTTTTCGTAATAATGAGTGAGGCAGCTTCAAACTGCTATGAATTAGTACTTATATTCTAATTCTTATGTTAGATACTTACGGAATAAAAAGTTTTGCAGCGTCAAATAAAGCCATTTCTAAAACTATTTTCTGGTAAACGTTTATAAGTTTTTAAATACCTCTCTCTCTTTAGTCGTATGTCCTCATGACTGAGGGTCGTGGTCATTATATGGAATGAAACATACACAACGACTCTCTTGGCAATTTTAATGGAGTGGTTTGCCATTATCTTCTCCATTTCACACACTAGCTGATAATCATCCACCAGAGTGCAGGTTTCCTCACGATGTTTTCCTTTACCGGAAGTAAGTGTTGGTCGATGAAAAGTAACTTAGATACATGAGTCAGATAGGTATACAAACTCATGTAGCACGGGCAGGATTCTAACCTGGCACAGGCCTACCACTCGGCCACCACCACCGCTACCATTAAATACCTATCAAGGTCGAAATTTCATTCTTGTGTCTAAATTAAACATTCAGAAATAGTACATTGTTAACGAGTGGCTGAAAGAAAATTTTTAGAGTCCCGAGACGGGGTTTCGCCAATAGTTCGAGGGACTTAAAAAAGTCTTTCACCCGAGGTAAACACTGTGCTTTTCATTACGAATACAAGGAAAGTAAAAATAAAAACATGAATTAGCTAAAGAAATGATGAGTGAATTATACGGAAGCATAAACAAAACTCTAAACTTGAAAAAAAAAAGATCGTATTACGGCTTTAGCTTCCAGCATATTTTTTTTTTCTGTGGCCGACCAACTATTTAGCTATTAGATTCTTTTCATTTGGTTCCATCATTGAAAAAATGATAAAATAATCTATAGGTATTATAAAAAATTATAAAAAAATATATTCTTTAACTTCATGTTATTTCAATTTTACATAATATATTGAATGGCTGTATAGGAAGTTGGAATATGGTTCAATAGAATAACGTGAAAATAGAACTAGTTTTTATTTTAATAATTTGACAGCTGTCAGTTGAAAACGATTCTCCCCAGGGCTGAAAAGTATTACTTTCTCCACGCTCCTCAGGCAACTTCAGACTTACTTTCAGAGTAGGAGTGATGAAAAATATACCTATTGAGCAGCAGAATCAGACTCGGGGAATAACCAGAAGAAAGAATTATTAGAAATACTATTGATTAAAAAAAAATAATTATCACACTCTTTTATTATTTAAAAGGAAAGATGTTGAATATTTTTCCTATAGGTATATTTAACGCACAAAATTACCTATTCAATTCGATTAGCTCCCCAAGACGCCATCGCATTAGACCCTGCCTTTGAGCATGGGGCAGATTTCATTAATTCTATCACGGCAGTCCCCAGGTAGACCCATAAAATATAGACCCAGGGGCGAAGGATACGACCCACTAAGAATTTTCGGAATGTCCTTCCTAATTTAATTCCCTCAGACCGCATATATCGTCTAGGTAGGCAATTGAAAATTTAATCAAAGTCGTGAAAAGTGTCTGTTTTTTAGGATTCCGTATCCCCGAAGGAAAAAACCGAACCCTTAACACTATCCGTCTGTCACAGCTATTTTTTTTTTATCTTTTTCATTTGATTGTAAAACTAGACTGCTCACGGTCAGAATTCAACAGACATTTAAAACAGAATATTTTACGTCGATCACATTTTTTGCTGATTCTACCAAATTTTTCTGGCTTCAGAAGCAATCTTAATCTGTATAATGAATTTTAAATAGACAAAAGTATCTATATTTTAATTTCAATATTACCTAAGAGATTGTAAAAGCTTACCACTTCACAGCTGTCGTCGTAGCGAATTTGCAAATCGGCCTTTGTAAGGTTGTACAGTGGACAATAACCATCTTTCCCGAAGGTTGGTAGACATCCAGAATACATTAATTATTAATGTCTTTAGATATCTGTGTCAAAGGGTACCAACGAGATAGTGTTACTAAGCCTATGTGGTTTGTCCATTTCTCTGTATTTGGGCTTGTAACGGTTACCCCTGGGGTCCGTATTTTATTTTCTAAAAAAAATGCTATTTTGCCAAATAGGTATGATAATATTTTCTCGCAAAGCTAGGGTGTTTGAACACGTCGCCTCGTGTTCCTGGGGCTTGGCCAAACCCCGTACTGGAGACGTTACGAAATAATTACATCAAAGCCCTCTTCAATAACATAAATGCTCATATATTGCTCTAGAACAACTGATTAATTGACACAGCCTTTATCGTATGACAATAGACTATCTTTGATTGACACGTCTGTTGCTCATACATTTAAATATCTCAATAATCTGATAAATAGTAATATTGTGAACTAATAATGAAGTTAGGATTGTCAATGAATCAGGTTCAAATAAAGGCTTGTAAGCCTATTGATTGGTACTGTTTTCAGACCATATAAATTGTACTCGATAGAGTAACAGGTATGATATGGGGTCACTTACCTGCAGATAGTGCCCCGCCCATTCATATGTGATCTTGGAGATAATATAATCTCTGAATACCAACTTTATTATAATTATTATTTTTTTTGTATTATTTGAAATTAGAAGGTGCGCACCGTTGGTATTCAATAAATGTATATACGTTCCATTGTATGGAGCGATTGCTAGCTAGTCTTTTGGGCTGATACCTTTATTATTCTTTTGTTTGAGCCGTATACAAATATTGATGTTATTGGCAAATGAATTAAATTCTTTGTAGAATCCTCACCTTTTCGGTGTAGAACTCTGCCCTGGGAAATAGATTTAATATTATATTTCTTTAAGTCCTGAATGGACAAGTAAAAACAATTAAAATTTGAGTAATGGCAAATAGTTTAAGTTAGGATACTAGTTTAATAATTATCAGGGTCTTAGCCTATTTCAAACTAATAGAAACTATTTCATACCTTATGGCTTAGGATGATGATAGCATTTTTATTATGAGAGGAATTGTTAAGTGATCAATTAAATAGTAAAAATGTCCTAATTAGAGGGATGGTGATTTAAAAGACTCAAGAGAAATAAATGGTGTTTATATTCTGATTCTCACACACAATTAAAGAAAATACTAAACAGATCTTAAACAATAAATATACACACAGACAATCTTAATTCTAGCTGAAATAAAATCACAGCATTATTATGGTTTTAATTGTGTCCCCTCCACTCTATATTTCATTAGATATCCGAATTTAAGATTGCGTGCAAATGTCGAATTTCTATTGAAATAGGACCCTTAGACCTCGGGTAGCTGGATATTCAGAAGGAAGACCCAGTCCCTACCAGACACATATTTTTAGTTATACTTTAAATAGCTTAAAAGCTTTCAGGAAATCAAAAACAATAAAAGGGAAAATGGAACTAAAACTGAGGATATTATTTACATGAACCAGGCAAAGCCTTCAAGATCAGTTTTAGTTCGGTAAAATTAAGTGTTTCGTAAAGGTTTGTAATTTACTTATTTTCTTTTTTATTTTTGCAACCAAACCTTGACAAAACTGAAAACTTATTTTCTAGGACTTGCCAATATACAGCACACTCCTACCCCAATTCAATTCTAAGCATATATCGACCCAACAAAAGCAAAATATTTAAATCTCCCACAAAAAGTAATTATTACGTCTCACTGCAAACACGTCTAAACGAACACACCGCGATACGATGAATGCCTTTTCTTCTTTTCACCATCGCATCATTTTTCATCCCCGTGATCAACCCTCGATTATGCGCCAACGCACCGTCCATTTCATTGGCTCATCCGTCGATAGGGCGTCTCTCTCATAACCATGAAACAAAACATATTTGTTTTAGCAATGTGTGAAAGGAACAGAGAATAGTTATCCTTATTGTCCAATTCTGGAATTTTACGTAATAACTTACAATGTTTTTTGCGTCCATGTCCGATAACACAAGATTACAATGGTTAACAGATGTGAGTTTAACAATTCTACAAACAGTCGGGCCGTCAATAAATTAGTTTCATTTCTAAGACAACACTTCTTTATTTTTTTACTCATGATTCTTAGAAGGCTAACAAACCAAAAAAAAAGGATCGTTTAAATTTATGCTTTCTAAACCATTAAAGTATTTTTGGGAATCCATACCCTGTCATTTCCCTCCTTTTCCGGCTCATATAGAACGCCAATATTATGTGAGCTGGGAATCTTATTTTAACATAACAATTACGATAAAGAACCTTAAAGGTAACCTATTTGTATATATATATATATACCTACCTACTTTTTTTCTTTCTAGTTTACTATTAAATTAAACTGTCTATTAAATTAAACCTATCACGAATTAACTTCCTAACCCTATTAAAAGCTGATAACCTAATTAATTAATCGCCTAACTCATTTAACCTAACACTGTCTAATAACCTAACGCCGTCTACGAACCCAGTGATAACCCTATTTCTTTCTAAAACAACTTATATCTAAACTAATTACGAACTATTGTACCTCATACAACTAACTGCGTTTATTTACAAATTCTCGTTAATTATCTAATTTTCATCCATAGTAACGTGCTAAATGAACCACATAAGCATAACCGCATAACCGTCTAAGTCCACTAAGTACAAACATTATTGTGCGTAACTGCTCCAACTCGATAATAAACTATAAACTTATTTCGTTTTCATTATTATTCGTCCCTCCTTGACCGAGCAAACATTTTATGATTGAGCGAAGACTGTTATCATCAATCTGCAATTCTCATAATTTTCTAAAAAAATGTTTTCAAACAACCGCCCTTTTTTATTGCCTCAAACAATTGTAATTGTCGGCAAGCCACCTTTGAAATAATAAAGACATTAACTCCCTTTATGTTGCGAGACAAAACATCAGATATGGCATTGTCTGTCTCCTTTACTTATTGTACCTGATATTCAAACCGTCCAAAATAGTGTACCCTTCGGAGTGAGAAGATTCCATGAATGTTAAAAGATAAGACTCATAAGATCGGTGCCAATTACGACTTTCTATCTCCATACGCTTAGAATTTAGACAGATCGTAAAAATAATGGCCCACAATTCCTGCTCCGATATTATCTACTTATTACCAAACCCGATTACATTATACATTATATTATCTATCTGTTTGTCTTGTCTGTATAAGTCTTGTTTATTAAAAGTTGACACAAAGACTTAATTTATTCGCCGTTCCTACCTATAAATTTACGAAAATAATAGCTAATGAAATGAAATTAAATATATTTATTCACTTGAAACATAGTACAAATGGGTGTTAAATGGGATGGGTGCTATGATAAAATACTGTCTTATATCTCATAAAATTGAGAATAACAAAACTTTATTATCATTATAATTATTTATCGACTGTAAACATTCTTGTATTTCGCTTGCAATATTATGCCTTATCAAACAACTAATCGCCTGTCTCAACTCATCGTTATATTTAATCAAATTAATTTTAATCTGAATGTTTACCTCTTTTTATTCATCTTTAATTTTTTTTTTTTTTTTTTTCAGAAGTAATAACGCCTTTCATTCGTTCAAAAAAAAATCTAACCTAAGTATAAACAATAACTGACCTAACCAATTTCTAAAAACTAACACGCGTCTCTACCTGAACTTTACCGGCTAAGATAAGATAGTTCTTCGTTATGACTCACTAACAGTTCCACTGTCGATTGTTTTACCTATGTCCCTATATAAACCAACCAACTAATGGGACTTAATTGTTGGGCACCTTTGAGTTTGCCGACTGATTGTTTTCTAAATTAGGGTTTTTCCTTATATTGCTGCTCGCAGCTGTAGAGTTGTTAAATTCCTGCGTAGATTTATCCCATTTAATTGCTGGAAAATTGAAGCCACCATTGCTTCGATTATAGCCTCCACGATATGAATTTCCACGGCCGCAATCTCTACTTTTATTTAAATATGACCCGCGTCCGCGCGTACTTGCTTGTATCGCAGCGCTAACTGGAAATTCCGTGTGAACGTTATTCCTGCCTCTCCATGAACCCTGTCCTAAACCCCGACCTCGTCTACAAGAAATGTTATCAACCATTTTAGACCTACTTACTACATTTGATTCGATTTCTCTAAGAAATTCAGCACCCATATTGATAGTACGAGGCCCCTGTCTTGAAAACCATAAACCTTGTACTTGTTCAGAATAATGCCGCATAACAAAATTTACTACTTCAGACTCGCTCATCGGAATGGTGAAGTACCTAAAATCACTTAATTGTTGGGAAAAGTGCTCACTCATCTTTAAACCTTGTTTTTCATCCCAATATGTATTCATTAACCTAAATTTTTCGGCCTCCTGCTGTGTTTGGCCCCAGAAAACCCTAATAAAGTCCTTTTCAAAATCTTCAAATGAGTTCCAAGTATCGCTATAAATTTCCATGGAGTTATATGCAGACCCCTTAATGCAATCTAAAGCGATATCGCATGCTCTATCTTCTCCACGAATATTTCGTATGTACTTTTTCAACTTACATAGAAAACGCATAGGGTTTGTGCTAGCCCCATTATTGCCCTTGAAAAGAGGCTTTTCTATCTCAGGCTTGAGAACAATTATATTTCCGCCGGTTACGCTTCCATTACCTAGACTACCGGTGTCTGGAGTGGTTCGCTCTACTGAATCACTCTGGCCTAACCCGTTATCTACTAATAAAGGTGAATTACTTAAGGAACGTTGCCTATTTGTCTCAGCCAATAAAATTTTAGCAAAGTCATCTAGATTTTCGCGGAATACCTGCTTAATCGTATCAACAATAGAATTCTGTAAATCTACATCTTGTGGTTGACCTTGATTTGTTAAATTTTCATTAATGCGCCGTTTACGACCTCGTGATCTTGTGTTTTGGGACATGTTGACGTATTTGTATGAGAATGCAAATAAAAACACCAATTATAATTTATTCTAATATTGAAGACTAAGATCCCTCCTAGTTTATTAGGACTTTACTTGTATTCTGTTGAATTCAAATTGTTAGAATACTGTAATATATAAATCAAATTATATCTATTTCCTACTAATAAGGAAAATATATTTATCATCAATAAATTTATTAATATATTAAGCTTAAGCTCAGTTAATACGTTTGATTAATCTGAGTATTATTCATCTGTTGTGATCGTCTGACTAATAATTTGAAAATAAAAATATCTACGTTGTGTTTTTTTTTATAATATAAAATCTAAGTAGTAAACCAAATAATTTTATCCAGTTGCTAATTCAAAGAAGTAGCAGATACTGAATCCTGGTCACGGCACCACGTGTAACGGTTACCCCTGGGGTCCGTATTTTATTTTCTAAAAAAATGCTATTTTGCCAAATAGGTATGATAATATTTTCTCGCAAAGCTAGGGTGTTTGAACACGTCGCCTCGTGTTCCTGGGGCTTGGCCAAACCCCGTACTGGAGACGTTACGAAATAATTACATCAAAGCCCTCTTCAATAACATAAATGCTCATATATTGCTCTAGAACAACTGATTAATTGACACAGCCTTTATCGTATGACAATAGACTATCTTTGATTGACACGTCTGTTGCTCATACATTTAAATATCTCAATAATCTGATAAATAGTAATATTGTGAACTAATAATGAAGTTAGGATTGTCAATGAATCAGGTTCAAATAAAGGCTTGTAAGCCTATTGATTGGTACTGTTTTCAGACCATATAAATTGTACTCGATAGAGTAACAGGTATGATATGGGGTCACTTACCTGCAGATAGTGCCCCGCCCATTCATATGTGATCTTGGAGATAATATAATCTCTGAATACCAACTTTATTATAATTATTATTTTTTTGTATTATTTGAAATTAGAAGGTGCGCACCGTTGGTATTCAATAAATGTATATACGTTCCATTGTATGGAGCGATTGCTAGCTAGTCTTTTGGGCTGATACCTTTATTATTCTTTTGTTTGAGCCGTATACAAATATTGATGTTATTGGCAAATGAATTAAATTCTTTGTAGAATCCTCACCTTTTCGGTGTAGAACTCTGCCCTGGGAAATAGATTTAATATTATATTTCTTTAAGTCCTGAATGGACAAGTAAAAACAATTAAAATTTGAGTAATGGCAAATAGTTTAAGTTAGGATACTAGTTTAATAATTATCAGGGTCTTAGCCTATTTCAAACTAATAGAAACTATTTCATACCTTATGGCTTAGGATGATGATAGCATTTTTATTATGAGAGGAATTGTTAAGTGATCAATTAAATAGTAAAAATGTCCTAATTAGAGGGATGGTGATTTAAAAGACTCAAGAGAAATAAATGGTGTTTATATTCTGATTCTCACACACAATTAAAGAAAATACTAAACAGATCTTAAACAATAAATATACACACAGACAATCTTAATTCTAGCTGAAATAAAATCACAGCATTATTATGGTTTTAATTGTGTCCCCTCCACTCTATATTTCATTAGATATCCGAATTTAAGATTGCGTGCAAATGTCGAATTTCTATTGAAATAGGACCCTTAGACCTCGGGTAGCTGGATATTCAGAAGGAAGACCCAGTCCCTACCAGACACATATTTTTAGTTATACTTTAAATAGCTTAAAAGCTTTCAGGAAATCAAAAACAATAAAAGGGAAAATGGAACTAAAACTGAGGATATTATTTACATGAACCAGGCAAAGCCTTCAAGATCAGTTTTAGTTCGGTAAAATTAAGTGTTTCGTAAAGGTTTGTAATTTACTTATTTTCTTTTTATTTTTGCAACCAAACCTTGACAAAACTGAAAACTTATTTTCTAGGACTTGCCAATATACAGCACACTCCTACCCCAATTCAATTCTAAGCATATATCGACCCAACAAAAGCAAAATATTTAAATCTCCCACAAAAAGTAATTATTACGTCTCACTGCAAACACGTCTAAACGAACACACCGCGATACGATGAATGCCTTTTCTTCTTTTCACCATCGCATCATTTTTCATCCCCGTGATCAACCCTCGATTATGCGCCAACGCACCGTCCATTTCATTGGCTCATCCGTCGATAGGGCGTCTCTCTCATAACCATGAAACAAAACATATTTGTTTTAGCAATGTGTGAAAGGAACAGAGAATAGTTATCCTTATTGTCCAATTCTGGAATTTTACGTAATAACTTACAATGTTTTTTGCGTCCATGTCCGATAACACAAGATTACAATGGTTAACAGATGTGAGTTTAACAATTCTACAAACAGTCGGGCCGTCAATAAATTAGTTTCATTTCTAAGACAACACTTCTTTATTTTTTTACTCATGATTCTTAGAAGGCTAACAAACCAAAAAAAAAGGATCGTTTAAATTTATGCTTTCTAAACCATTAAAGTATTTTTGGGAATCCATACCCTGTCAGGCTGAAAGTAAATAAATTGTATAAAATAAAATACAACAGAAGCAATTTCTTCTTTCTAGTTGTACTTTATTACTCACTTTCGCATTTATAATATTAGTTAGGATTCTGATTTCTGTTATTAAAAATGTGTAAAAAAAGTACCGTACAAAAAAAACTGTATTTTTTCTGTAACTGATTGTAAGTCAATCGAGATCCTCTACTTAAAGGCGATGGGCTAGCAACCTGTCACTATATCTGAATCTCCATTCCATCAGAAAGCCTACTATTCAGCTAAGCGTGGCCTTCGAGTCTCACGATCCTTGGCTCTGTCTACCCCGTAAGAGATAAAGACGTGATTCTAAGTATGTATTTACAGAAAAAAAAAACATTGCCCTCGCTCACACCGAGATCTTGTACGGGCGGAATTTTTGATTTAGATTTTGGCAGTATTTTTAAATCCCGCCGTCCGGTGCCTAATCAAATTATAATTTCATCGTGATTTTGCGGGTTTTACGAACTCGTTTGCTAGGCAGGTTCACTCCCTTGCGGAATTAAAAAAATAACCTTTGTTAATCCATACTAATATTATAAATGCGAAAGTTTGGATGTGAGTTTGTGAGTTTGTGAATTTGTGAGTTTGTGAATTTGTGAGTTTGTGAGGATGTTTGTTACTCAATCACGCAAAATCTACTGGACGGATTTCGATGAAATTTGGTACAGAGGTAGATAATGACCTGGAATAGCACATAGGCTACTTTTTATCCCGGGAAAAGCACTGTTCCCGTGGGAAATTCACGCGGGCGAAGCCGCGGGCAAAAGCTAGTACTTTATACTTTAGTTCTGCGAGCATGTTGCTGTTGCTAATTTTTGGTTATATTTTGAAATAGCTGAATTAGAATCAAGTTACCTAAAATAAATTTTCGCATTTTTTTGTAAAAATGAAACATGGATTGAAACACAAGAAACGACAACGAACGTCAGTTTGGTTTTATTTCAACTCTCCAAGCAGTTATTAAAAAGTAACCCTCGTTAATAAATTACATGAAAATCAGGTACTTACTCATTTCAATTAATTATTCTCATAAATTATTATTATAATATAAATGCGAAAGTGAGTTTGTTTTATTTATATATTTTTTTTTACCTCTTCACGCTTTATCTATTGAACCTGAAATTTATGCATACACATAGTTATAAGTACTGAGAAGGACATAGGGTATCTTTCATCCCGGAAAAAAGCACTGTTCCCGTATGAAATTCACGTAGGCGAAGCCGCAGGCAAGAGCAAGGCTATTACATTTAAAAAATTAATGGCACATTTAATACTAGCTTATATCTTTAGTATTTCGACTTTTTTCCTCACTCCCACCAGTATGAAATAAAATAAATTTTGTCTTTGCCAAAATTACATTCGCCAGCCTAACTTCTCGAGACCATGATCGTAAAGTCTACAAGTATCATTCCCCAGGTCCGTGTCGAAATATCGCCGTAAAATTTACAACTTACCAGAAATAACAAGAATTTCACGCAATTCCCTTAAGTTATACAATAAATGTATAATTATATTGAAGAACTTAGGCTGGTGATTAAAAACAATTTATATATTTTTACTAGCCTGTGCCCGGGAACTTCGTCCGCGCGTAATTTACTATTGTTATATCTCAGGTTCTAAGTGACGGATCAAGATGAAACCTAGCCAGATTTTAAGTTAGACCTTCAGCAATACAACAGTGAAAACCGCATTTAATTTGGCCCAGAAGATTTTGCGTGATGCGCGTACCAACATACAGACAGAAAGACAGACAAAAATTCTAAAAAAAATCGTTTTGGCTTCTATTGGCCCTATAGACTCCTCCTAGTTATTTTTCTTAAATATCTACTATGTACAGACACAGACCAGTTACAGTTTTATTATATGTATTGATTGATGATATTGATATACCTATTGATATTCAGTGAATATTCATTGACATACCTAAGTAGTGAAAAGCTCATTAAATTTTATACATAACATGCCTTCGGGAATAAACTTCCTATTCCTACTAATAAATGCGAAAGTTTGGATGTCAGTTTTAATGTTTTTTACTCAATCAAATAAAATCTACTGGACGGATTTTGGTGAAATTTGGTACACAAGTAGAAAAATGTGGAAATAGCACATAAGTAGAATACTTTTTATCTTGAACTTCCCACGGATTTCGGGGCGCAGCTCGTAGTACATATTTTTTTTAAAATCTTCACACGCGATGTTACAGGCATCATCAGGCTTCGTTATTAAGCCACTTTTGATTACTTGTTCAATACAAATGTAATGTTGTAAAATCAAAAATTATTTGTATATAATATCGACTCAGATATACACACAAATCTATTAATGTTTTTGCATATCTTTTGTTAATTAGAAATTGTTTGTAAATTTATGAATAAATGAAATGAAAATATTATCAAAAACTCAAACGCCTTCTATACCGTAGCAAAAACCTTTCGATGCAAACTGGGTAAAAAAATCTGAGCCGTCAGACCCAGATTACCGGGCATCGGAACGAGCTGCGGATTCCAAGATCAGATCCGATCCGCCTAATTCACTTTTAAGGTGTTCCACGAACACCGATATCTTATTCAGGATTAAGGATCCTTCCAGGAAATGAAGGAAACTAAAACATTCATATAGGTAAAATTGTATCTATATATTTTAAAGATTTTGGTTCGAACATAATGTTTCTTTTCTAGTAATGTCACCACAGTAATGGTTTGTAGAGTCTTGAAATTTTAATTTAAGTATTTAAAATTAGATATACTACGACATTTTCAGTTATTAAAATTTCACATATATAGATGGATCTGTCGTTTTTTAATAACTGTATTTAATACTTGTATTATTGGTAAAAGTTGTGCTCGCTGATAATTGGTATTCACATAAGTGATACTTTTTAATTTTATCATTATTTTCATCCATTTACGGCAGCGAATTGTATTATTGGTAAAAGTTGTGCTCACTGATAATTGGTATTTACATATTGAAGCATACTACATGTTACTGTAATTTATTATATAATACTATATGTAAACACTGTATGCGTGCCTTAAGCTAAATAAATAAATAACTGAAAATGACATTAAAGTGTCGTTTTACTACTAAAGTAGGTACTTAAAACATGCTTATATATGCATTTTTCTTTTTCATGTTTGTTTTCTGTAATTTACCATCGCTTTGACAAATTTTAAACTTATTTTTATGTCTTCTCTCTAAACAAGAATTTGTTTATACAGTTTATACATAACTTCGCAACTCACTTAAGGTATATTAATAGCTATAAGAGGAGAAAATTGGCGTCTGTACGTTGTTATCTATTAAAATAAGGGTGGTGTATCGATTGACCTACTTAAAGGCCCGAGACACCGACACATCATCGGTTTCTCTCCACAACACATACTTTTACAGATACAGGAATACGTCTTTTATTTCTTACGGGGTAGACAGAGCCAAGAGTCGTGAGACTCGAAGGCCACGCTTAGTTGAAGGTAGTGGGCTTATGTGGAGGGAAGATTTCAGGTATAGTGACACGTAGCTAGCTTTACTTTTACGTATTCGATATTATACGTTTTTGGTTAAAAATTATTTTAAAACTGTACTCTGTTTTATTATTTATTTAAAACTTAATTGCACAAGATGACAAAATTATGTACAAATGGTGGACTTAACTCTATATTCTCTACCTGTTAACCATTCCTCTCTGTTTGGGCGAACGGTTAACTGGTAGTATTAAGGTTATATTGAATAATATTTTGTCGCCATAATTAAATTAAAAACAGAACAGTAACATAAAATAATAATATGACAGCATCATAGAATTTCATACTTTAACCTTTGCTCGTATTGACTACGTTACTTAGGTATAGAGGTCACATCATTTTGCCTCACAAACTCACAACAGACTAGTGATAGATCCCTAAAGTTATAGTAATCATAGTGAGGAACTCCAAACAAAGCTATTTATCATAAGTTATTTTTACAAAAGGAGCCTACGAATCTTGTTTTACCCTTCCTGTTGTTTGAATTAAATAGTTTGTGATTCGACAATATTTACCCTTAAGCTGAAAGTAAAAAAGTTAAAAAACATAGTTTGTAGTGGCGAAAATTTTACTTATTCTGGAATAACAGTACATATCACGTCTTTATCTCTTAATGCTAGTTATAATTATAGATCTCGTGAATCTTGGTTAATCCTTCATTAATTGTATTTTATTATACGACGCAGATTAAGGAAATCATCATAAAAGAATGAAGACCACAAGAAATTAAGCTAATAAGTATCATCCACGAGTACGCGCCAGGTTATGGGTTTCCCATTTGTCATATCACAAAATAGTACAGAAGGTCTAAAACGTTAATCTTTTGTCAACAACAAAACAATCTTAATAACTTTAAAATTAGAAATTTTATTTTTTATTCACGAAAGTTAGTGTAATTTAATATAGATTATTAGCACGACGAATGTTACGAATATACAATGGATGTTGGTTTGGATGATATTGCTTTACACGCAAAAACTACTTGGTGAAATTCGAAGAAATTTGGTACACAGGTAGAATAAAACCTGTAATAACAAATAGTGTACTACTTTTATCCTGAAATTCACACGGACGCGGAGCTAGTAAATTGACATTATAAAATGTAGATGTGGTGGCGAGCGTGTAAAAATTCTTAATTTCCATGCAAGTACCTGTTACCTCTTCCCTTTTCGATACCTATTTATACCCCCTCTATGCCAATTTTATGCTCTTTGCCTCCGATCATAAATCAAATCACGTACACGTGTCAGGATTCCAGGCTTCACTATTTGTGGTGAGGTGAGGGAAGAATGCCTCACTGACAGTAACTGACGTAAACAAATACGTTTCGACTCGTCGCAAAATAAGACCATGTTTAGTATTTTTTTCATCTATATTCTTTTGTATTCGTGATATTAGCGGGTTTTTTAAAGGAAATATACGACCTTCAAGGGATTTTCGAATGTTTCTCATCGTCATTGTCTTAAATATTTATCATACTTATTATTACAAATTCGAAAGTTTGAACGTGAGTTTGTGAGGATGTTTGTTACTCAATTACAAAAAATCTACTGGACGGATTTCGACGAAGTTTGGTATACGGGTAGAAAATATCGGAAATAGCACTAGGGTACTTTTATCCCGAAATTCCCATGGGAGCGAAGCCCCGAGGCGCGGCTAGTCTAAACATAAAGATCTAAACAATAAGTGCTTATCAAATGGTCAAGTTTAAAAAATTGCGTCTCACCCAAGGATATACGAATATGTAAGTACCTAGCTAAAAATCTTAGGAGCCTTGCAATACCGGATACAAGTCAAACGAAACTTTGTAGGTAACAAATAAAATTAGCTACGAACAATATTTGGAAGTGATATCATAATATGTTTTAGTGTTGGAACTTTCCTCACTACAAAATCATATAATTTAGAAACTTTAAAAACAAACAACTCAGCATCGAGATACAAAGCCGCCAGAGATTTCCTTCAAATTTTTTATTTAAACCTTTTGCTTCAACGCTTTTCCTTTGAACGTTTTTTTGTCCCACCATACAACATTTTCCGAAGCACGTTTCTACGCAATAGCCGCCTATTCAGCTAGAATATTCACTTTTACGGCGCTGATAAATATTTCAGTCCTGAAAAAGAAATAGCTCGCTTTCTACATCTTAACAGGATATGACATCTGTACACTTTCCACCGTTTCCGAAAGCTACGCCTAGGGAGCCGTTACAAAGACTTCCTCTTGCGCCCGTCCCGTTTATTCAAGTCTAAAATAGTAAAAGTGTAATTTATTAAACTTTGCAATGAGCGTGACAACCGTGATCGGTATGTACATATTAGTACATACATACATATTATCACGCCTTTTTCCCGTGAAGCCCGTGATGTACATATAAGTAATGTTTTAGCAATACAACTATAATAGCTATCCTAACTAATATTATAAATGCGAAAGTGAGTTTGTTTGTTATGTTTGTTTGAAGAAGTTCTACTGAACGAACTGAACGATAGTTCGAAGTACTGAGAACTGTGAAGGACAAAGTGTACTTTCATCCCGGAAAAAAACTACATATAACAAAAAATATAACCATTATTATTTAATATTTGTAAATGTAAACCTATGTACTGCAAACTCCAAGGTTTTTGGATCCACAGAGAACACTCCGTTTCAACGCTGTAAGTTTTGTCATGCACGGGGCATAAAGATTTAAAGATTAAAAAGTTCGTTGCAGAATTGAAAGCCATATATTTAGAACTACACTTCAACGACTAACAAAGCGGAACCAATTTATTTAAAACTATGTATTTTTACTTCGTTGCAAACTAGAATTGTGTTCGTACAATAAAAAGGTATTTGTCTAAACAAATCGTGTTTTGTATTTCATGACGAAATAGATGTTACCTAACATGTGCATAAAAAGGTATATCTGCGAACAATAATTGATTGAAGTTCATCCATACAACAAACATGTTTTAATTCGCAATTTCCCAGTAATAATTACAAACCAATCATCTAACAAAATGCGTCAGTCCCTATATATATTTATTAGGTGATTGATATGATTAAAGAAAATGCTGAAGAAAAGAAAATCTAAGACAAAGACGTAATTATCAAATATCTTTTGAACGATTTTACATTTTTTTTTTTTTCACCGGCCAAGTATTTGATAGAAAAAGATAAAACATTTGTACATATTTTTGTGCCCATTCCCATTATTTTCCTAGAAATAATCTAGAATATTCTCTACACAACCTCTGAAAGGAGCACTTACTGTTCGCATTGAGAAATAAACAACAAACACTTTTATCTCTAAAATGAAACATGGGCACGTGAAAAGCCACTTTACATTATATAAAACTAAAGTGGATATATTTCTTTATTTCTTTATTTAATAGAACACAAAACAGATTACAATCAATTACAGACTCATATATATGCTTATAAATATTGTTCTAATTGTAATCCAAAACATGTGTACCTTTATGCATCTAAATGGAAGAGTTTATAAATTTCTAGAGAGCACTATTACAAACATTAATGTTTTAGCTTAAATTCTAGTATAAGGTATTATATAAATAAGATTATGTATAGATATGGAATAAATATATATATACATACATACATATATACACAATAGGAAATAATAGTAGTATAAAATCACATAAGTAGGTATATAAAACAAATCAGGATTTAAGTAAATATAATTGTGAAAATCTGTCTCCGGAACTGAGACAAACTGTTATGAAAAATGTCGATGTCTCTGTTATTGGCAAGAATTTCGTTGTATTGGCGACACATTCTGACGATAGGGTTGTAGTATGATGTAATATAAAAGATAAGTGGATATAACTTTGGAAAGCGGGCATAAACTGCAACTTCCAATGTAGATATTTGGGTCTAAGTACAAAGCAAAGCAAATAGCGAACAATAAATCAAATTGAACCTGAAGTGCCCTTGTCCTGATTTTCCGAAAACCTTTCCATTTAGACTACATTATTTCATTTCAAGCCTTACACTCACATTGAACTGTGTCCAACTATAGCAAAGAATGGGTTTTCACAACCCTGACGCAACAATAGGCATTGTGCGAGCAACATTTTACAAGTGGAGCCCTGTTAACTTCATAAAAATATAAAGATATGCGGGATGTTTTGTTTTGCAGTAAATTCAGTTGAAACGCTAAAAACCCTTTGTTCTGTATACTACCTCCTACGTATACATGTACTCAGTTACCTTAACAGATAGATACTTTAACCATGGTTTATATTTTTATTATTAAAAATATATATAAATAGACGTAAGAATAGAGGAAGAACAGCCTACAGAGATATAAATAATGGAGTTTTCAATGATAGATCTGGCCGTGGCCATAACCTAGTATCGAGCTAATGATGATGATACTATTTACCAAATGGGTTTCTGTAAGTTCATGCAAATCGAACCATTACTTCTTTTATAAGTACAAAAGTATGCAAACCGCGCGCACGTCTTTCTCCGACATTTTGGTAAAAGTCTCGAGGGATTACATCCCATAATGTCTTCTTAATGAGGCCAGACAAAAGGCTCCCCAAAACAATATTTACGCAGATTTATAATGAGGAACAGGCTCTCGGGCGCTCACCCCTACGATTCTTGCCATATTTCATCTTAATGTTCGCCGTAAGGGCCTCCAACAAATCACAGAGAGTCTAAAACACTGCTTTCTAAGAGAAATCCTTGTCTAAATAAATTCAGAGTTCGCTGTTGCTTGGAAAACAGATAATGCTGATTATAACTAGCTGTACCCCGCGGTTTCGCAAAGTGATTTGGTTTAAAAATAAACTGCGAAGCATACAAATAGTCGGACAACAGATATAAAGAAATCTGCCGTAATCCGATGAAAACTTGGAAAAATCTATTTTTTCCAGTCATTTTTCCTTAATCTTTCAAATCTGGTACCATTTGAAAGATCTTAACTTCATCTTAGAAAAAAACTTTTTAAATAATTAAGAGAATTTGAAGTAAGTACCTAATCGCTTTGAAACAAGCAACTAGCTTCCTTTGAATAATAATCAAAGCTAGCTTCATTGCAAACCAAAATTACTTGCGAAAAAATAATTTTTGCTATAATTTTTTTCCCGAATTCAAATAAATATGTTTCTCCTAAAGGATTTACTTACCTACAAATTTTGCAAATAATTGTACAAAATATAAATGAAATTACGCAAGTGTTACCTTTTAGTCTCCTTTTAAGTACATACGCAAATAGATACCTATGTTTTGTCCAGTCTTCAAATTGCTACGCTTTATCTTGGCATATTTATAGACCACACACCACCTACGCTACAGTGTCACAAAGACGAATGTGAGAGTGGGAGTCAAATCAATAGGCCGGCCGGACGGCAACGTAGATATTATACCAAACTAATCTGTTTCTTCATTACTATGAAACTAATTCACCTATAGATAATACATAATATGCATTACATTAATTATATTATAGTATATTGCAGCAATAAATGAAGTCTACCTGAAGGATGGTATTACATATGTAACACGTTCGTGTACTTTCGTGTAATAGTAGCCGTTGTGACAGAATGCGGTTTTTATTGTGTTACTGAAGGTCTAACCTGGACTTAATTCTGGCGCAGGTTACATTTTGATACGCCGGCGCGCCGCTTAGAACTTGAGATATTAACAATACTAAATTCCGCGCGGACGAAGTCGCGGCCAAAGCTGAAGAGTTCGATTACAGCCGCTTTTAAAATTGAAAGTGAATACATAGGTAGTCAAAATAAATGTATGCACAATTACACAATGCTGTTGATTATTATTACGTCGTGCTTCGTAGCTCTGCTACAAATATTCGTAGCTCCGCTACGATTATTCGCAACTACAAAGTTTCGTAGTACTGCTACGAAGAAAACTGGTCTCTACGTTGCAATGTTTTTATTCAGACAACTCACCTGTTGTGGTAATATTACTTACTTTTCCAAATACTAGCTGTCTGCACGCGGCTTTGCCTGTGCGAGACTCGTTCTTATTTTTTCGAGAAACAAATTTACAAATTATTATCTTCTGTCATTCCGCTCAGGTTTGAATTCCTCCCCCCCTCCACCAAAATAGAATTTGGCCAATATCCTCCTCTTAACTCTTTCAGGTTTGGTGGTTAGCAACCAACCACCTTTTTTATAGAAATTATTTTTTATTGTGCCTGAAAGAGTTAAGCCCCTTCAAGCAACAAGGACTTCCGCGCGCGGCCCGGTCCGTGTTGCTCAGGCTCTATGCTTAGCCCACATAGTGTAAGACACGTCAAGCAAGTTTTTTTTGTGATCATCAGTCGCTGGGAGGAAAGGCATCATCCGATGAATTTGCCACGGGCCAGTGTAGTTACGCCATCGCCTCCTTCCGTCTCCATAATCCAATCAGCTCACTCAATATCAATAATATCGCATTGTAATCCTATTTTTTAGGCAAAAGCCTCCCCACTCTTTCCATGAATCTTTATCCGCGGTCTTTTCCATCCACTTTCTGTCGAATATGCCCTAAATTCATCCGACCATGTTGTCTTAGGCCTTTCTCGTTTTCTTAAGCTGGGACCCAGGTAGTATGTGAGCCCTTTATGTAATATGTAAATTTCAGGTACCTACATAAAAAGGGAAGTGAGTCAACAGTTTATGCAAAGTTGTGAAATAAAAACAGCCAAGTCGTTTAATCAACATTTATTTGTACATAAGTTTCTACCTACAAAGAAGCTATCTATCAAATAATACCATTAATCTATTTAGTTACACTTAGAGGTATGTGTGAAAATTCGAAAATAGGCCGGGCACGTATTATGCTCTTTAAGATTCAACATTTTTATAATTATTTTTTTTCATTATTATTGACAAATATTGGCAACTTGTATGACAGACGAAGGACAAGGGGGTTGTTGCACAAATGTATGGGGAGCCGGCTATATCATTAAGCATCTATCTAAACTTTTCATTTTTGGGTCAGTATCAATGCCTTATAAGTAAATCCGATAAATTCGTAGCATTTCTATGGTAACAAAATCAACAAAATCGTAATGAAGGTTAGGCGAGTTCCGCTAAAATGGCCGACACCCATTATGATTTGACGTTGACGCGCTTCATTTGACAGGTTCGATTTCCGGTACGTTCAAAAATGTACTTTTACTACATACGTGCCCGCGGGAAAGAATTTGTTTATTTTATTTATTATTCATCTATTTATGTGAAATACACATATGTTTTTATGATATTGCTTGTAACATGTGTTAGGAACGTTTACTTTAATTAATTTTCTAAAATATAATGAAAATATCGAGCATTGTATCTGATTTTCTGTATCATATTTTCCGAACGTACGTACGGGCGCCATGTCAGTATTAGTGGTGGTTAATATAACGTATAGCTGATAAAAATAGCACGTGATTTCCTTGTAACGAATAGCGCGCGCTATAAATCTATGCATATGAACGCTACGTTATAACGTAGCGCGCGGTCACTGACCCAGCACGGCGCGACCGCCTCTCGTGCGTTATAGCACGCGACTGTCGCTCGCACGCGATTTTCGTGAGATCGTTGTCGTGACTCGTGTCGTTTCGTAGGCGAATCGGGTTAATTCGGCTGTTATAGTTGTTGCGTTGCATGCAATTATAATCAGTTGACCTTTAGCTCTGAGCCGTGTTACGTAGGTGGTAGCGAAGGACGCTCTGAGATTTCGCGCGTTTTTTCAATGAAAACAGAAAATATAGTGTGTTGTGTTATTGAACGGTTTCTTATGTTATGAATGTTATCTTTATGTAAATATACTCTTAGTTAGTTAGTTATGTACAGTCAACAGCACATCAACCTACTCAAATTCATTGCAAATTCGACTCTGCAGCCGCGGCATAAGAGATCATGCAGGGTAACTTGAGGTGCGGTCGACTGTACGTAAATACTTATTAGAATAGTAAATTAAACGCGTTCGCAATTCACAATTTCATTCGTTATAATATAGCGCCAAAAATAGCACGCTATAAAAATTTTGCATATTCCATATAGCGCGCTATAAAAATATAGCCGTTAAGAACACCACTAGTCAGTATGGCCATTATACGACATTAAGCGATATTAAATGTATTTTTGTACCATAACAAGATCACGAAAAAACAAATATATGATAGTCTTAATCGGTTTTTGATATTATTTCTGATTTTTGGGGAACTGCTCATGATATAGCCTGTTATGGAACATGCCCTTTGTCACATAACGAGGATATAACTAACGGAAAAAAATATATCACTTAAGTTTTAAGTAATTTCAATATTTTTGAAACAAGAAATATAAAATGTAAAAATGTTTTTTAGACGCTCAATACATGCCAGGCCTTAGAGATCGGACGCGATGTACATTTATTATTATAACAAACATTAAAACATTTATAATACAAAAATAATATAAAATAAGTCATGAATAATGTAAGAAAATAAACGAAATATATCGAAACCCAATTAGTCGTCTTAATAAAATATATCACTATATAAAATTACAATATTGGTGTTTTAATGTCGCGAGTTCTATGGGAACTCTCTATATTTATACTACATCAGTAACATATTAGGAATTTTCAACAAACATTCGACACAGTACTTTCTTTTCAGTCCCTATTTACGTTAAGCGGCAGTATAAGTATTAGATTCAATAGTTCCAATAAATAGATGATCAAATCAAACTGGATTCATGTCTTAAATATCTTATACGTAATGTCTTTGAAATCATTTGATCCCATCTCTAAAAATTTTAGAATTATTAAAAGAAAATTGATCAATAAATGCTATTATTTCCAAGAAAGAAAATTACTATTAAGAGCAATTTAAAAAGTACATGGCATACAGTTTTACGTAGAGGACCTTCGTACATAAGTTTTGTTATGTAATATTTCCAATTTATTAATGTATTTATTTTGTTTTGTATTATTTGAATTTCCCACGGGAAATGTGCTTTTTCCCGGGATGAAAGGTACCCTATGTCCTTTTCCGTACTTCCAGCTATGTGTATGCGAAATTTCAGGAAAATTGGTTCAGTAGAGCGTGAAGAGGTAACAAACAAACAAACTCACTTTCGCATTTATAATATTAGTTAGGATTATATAAGTTTTTCCTTTGGGACATCCACCTTCTAGGAACTATGGACAAATTTATTAGTCAAAGAATTCGATGCTCGTGTGTATTCACCTCCTTGTGTACGACAGTTTGACATACATATTTCACCACTTCGGTTCGTAAACGTAGAACACTACTTATTATAAAAGTCGAAAATTTCAGTCAAGATAAGTGACCAGTCACACAAAGTCAGACTTCCTAAACTGACTCGCAAACCGTTTGTTATACAATCTCTAATAATAAATATTCATTAACTTAAAACTATCACAATGGTTACACACAATTTATCAATATCTTTAGAATAAAAAACGAAGCGCATTATCTACTTAAACACAAGTAGTCCAATATACAAAAAATAATGGTTCTGTTCCATCGTAACGCATTTTTAAATTATTACATTTATAACAGTAACTTAAAAGCACCTTTTAAAATATAGTCAATACCTAATAGTAAAAGCGTCTACTTAAATAAATGCTTAGAGGAAACAAGGCGAAACATTGCAATCATCAGACACACGACATAAAAATAATATTTATGAGTAATGTAAATATTACTTAAGGGAAGACCTGGTTATTCGTTACATATGGTGGATTCGGGGTTATATGCGAGAATCTAAATGAAAATGCCGTTAAAATGTACGGGAGAGTTACGATTTGCAGAACATTTACTTAAAAGTTTTGCAATCAATGAAGTGGGTAGGTACATCACTCATCTATTTTACCTGTCGACTAACCCCGTACAAGTCATTGGCAATCAAAACGTAGCAGGGAATATGGAAGCGCTGAGAATCGGAACTTCGTAATACAAAAATAATGGCAACACTCATTCATACATCAAACACATCGAAGCAATCAGCCTCAGCGGTAACGGTAAGTAACTACGCTAGGTGCTCGGGACAGGGTAAACAAAAGGCGGACTTACTAAAACAAAGCCATCAACACAACAAACCAAACGAAAAAAGTGCATCACGTCAATAATATAAAAAATGTACCTACAATTTTTTATTATTTTTTATTTTTATATTTTTTTCCTTTTTTGTTGTCTAAAAAATGCATTCTATTTTACAGATTACAAAGATGTTGTTGGCCAGTTCTGGAACGCTCTCACGCCCGATTCGAAATTCGAATACGGCCGTTGGAGTATTCCAGCGCTTCGAACATCCGCGGCGACCGCGGACGTTCGATATTCAAATAACAAGTACCAGCTGACATGAATTACGCACTTTCAGCAAAGAAAAATATGTCAAAACACTACAACATTTTTTCGACTTGCGACTAGTGAAATCAACTCTACTTGACCATTTATCGATTAGTTGTTTTTTTTTTTCGTTATAAAACCTCGTTAGTTCGTCCACGAATGCACTATGTTTTAGTATTATACCCCTATCTATCTTCAGACACCTTGGTATCGGTTACTCACCAACTTTCACGTGATCATATAGCCCGTATATGAGGAGGAAAGTTCCTATTCTTCAATTGTACGATTGCCAAGAGTTCCGCCGACCGTCAGCAAAGAATAACTTTAAGTCGTGATAAAAATATATATAAAATAAACATATTTTTGGTTTAATATTTTAACTCACCTTTGAAATAACATCAACATAGATTGATTTATGTATAAAATACATAATTAAATGATTTTAAACCTCGGCAAATCTCACTGGCGACGCACTGAGCACCGTAAGTCGATATCAAAGTGTAACGAAATACAGTTTTCAATAACCCCTACAAAATTTACCTTAATTTTAGCCAATTCTATAAATTAAATATTTAATTTTGAGTTCGTTTCGATGACAGGTATCTCCCGAAGAATGTTAATTGTTCGTGTGATATGTTTCGATTTAAATTGTGGCGTGATATCATATGACACTTTGTATACTATACTACATATTCTGTTATACACAGTGTACCAAAACCTGCTCATTTTAAACAGTCTTGAGTTATAAAATCAGTGAAATTTATTCATTTCATGACTCAATCGTTTATTATCTTCATGGTTTGTTTAACTCTGTTATAGGTATGTCCTGTTAAAAAAAAAAACATTTCATAACTACTGATAGCTAATTGAAAACTAAACCAATAGATCTAGGTATTTCAGGCTCGAAATCGAATCATATAAGTATCAACTATCTTTTTCGAATTAACTCGTCGTTAATAAATGCTCGTTTACTCGTCTAATAATGACGATAATGATAACAATACATAAACTCCATTTATTCTTACCAGTCCTATCATGTAAGCAATCTTACCATGTCTTTTTATGATTTTACAACACTATGAATTAAAATAGACTTTTTAGGAAATTACTTTCGTTTTTATTAAATGTTTTACTTTAGAATGTTTAGGTTTGAACTAATATTTGATTTATTTTCAACAAAATTCAACAAAAAGTACTGTGAAGATTGTTTACATGATAGGACTGGTAAGGATAAATGGAGTTTATATAAAACATGTTAAAAGTATGAAGTCATAAAAAAATAAATCAAAACTAAACCAACAAAATCGGGACTATATCGCTGATATTATCGAATATTTTAGAATAAAACGGACATACCTATCAAAAACCTAGTTACCATTTGATATTATCGAATGATAATTTTAGACATACCTAAAAACCAAACAAAATTCTTTATATCATGATATCTTTTCTTTGTCCAATATAACTTAACGTTTGGTGCAATAAAGACATGACTTAACATTCTGCCGTAGTATAGTTGTCATAGTGTCACATGACGTCACATCCGCCAGCTGTCAATGGCACTAGAGTTGACATCGGAACTGTCATCGCGAGGCTACTCCTCCGCGGCCGCGTCTTCACTGATCGTGTCGCCCGTTCTCTCTTGGGAAATGTTTTGACCTGGAAATTATATCATCATAAAGTACTTCCATATAGAAATTAATTTAATAAAATTAATTTATTAATAGTGTATGTACAATAATAGTGTATGTATAAAGTTAATAAATCGCCCCTCTGCCTCTGGCATGCTAGGCGACCAAGACTGTTTCATGAGTTTCTTTCGGCATTTCTTCTCAGCAGTGGTCGTTCCGAAATGCTAGTAGTTTGTAGCTTTGAGACATAATATATTATGAATTAATAATTAGTTATCGACGTGAAAAAGAGCCTTCTTTGAAGGCCAAGTTTCAATAAAAAATTTTGACTTTGACTTTAATACTTATATTAATTATTATTATTATTAATTTTTTTTGAAATTAATTAATTAATTGAGTACTAATTGCATCGGTATATGCTTAAAAAATTCAAAAATAAATATCATCAATCATCTTCAATTCTACTAATATTATAAATGCGAAAGTTTGGATGTGAGTTTGTGAGGATGTTTGTTCCTCAATCACGCAAAATCTACTGAACGGATTTCGATGAAATTTGGTACACGGGTAGAAAAATACCGGGAATAGCACATAGGATACTTTTATCCCAAAATTCACACTGGAGCGATGCCCGGGGCGCAGCTAGTCAATACATATAGTAGTATGGTAGTTTTCTTATAGACTACCATCTGCTTCCGGTGAAGGAAAATATCGTGAGAAAATCAGGACATTGGCTGGCTGTTTAGTTAACTAGTGTGTATATGGCTGCTGCCACTAGATGGCGGTAGTCGTAAAAGTCATGTCAGATGCCTTTAGGCGACTTGAATAAAATCTGACACACTTTTCTACGTCCTTCTGTCTTCATGCGACCGAGTGAAGCATGCACTATTTATAAACTACCTACTACTTGCTTCTTTTAAAAATGTGTAGTACTTAGCTATATTTTTTATTATTTTATTTTCCTAATATCTTAATAATATTATAAATGCGAAAGCTTGGATGTGAGTCTATGATTTTGTGAGGATGTTTGTTACTCAATCACGCAAAATCTACTGGACGGATTTCGATAAAATTTGGTATACGGGTAGAAAAATACCGGGAATAGCACATAGGGTACTTTTTATCCCGAGATTCCCACGAAAGCGAAACCCCGAGGCGTGGCTAGTATTAAATATATTATTGAAATTGATGGCGATTCCAATGTTCGGAAAAATCAAAATTGGTTCATGTAACCAGGGCTTGAAACCGGTTAATAAAAAACCTAAAAAATAAGTGTTTTGACCTGGTTACGCAGTAACGCTCGGGCCATTACGATCGGAGTGAAAACCCTTTTGAATCGGTCTCGCGAGCGGAAATTACCTGGTTAATCCCGCGCGGGCGAGTGACAAGGACGGGTATATCGCTCAGCGTTTTATCTCACTTACGCATTCGCAAGTCTCAACGTGTAGATTGGTTAGATTTATATCGAGCGAGAGTGAGAAATAATCATAGTTAGAGCGAGATAGAACACGATTGTCGAAAAGAGCAAAATGTTTTGGGTCTTTCCGGTATTTTGAACAGGAACTGAAATGATATCGCGCTTTGAACATAACCAGAAATAATATATGGTTTTGCTCAACCGTAACTGATTTAAAAAGCTCTTTTTTTAAATGTATGGAGCATTGAGTGAGCTGGTTTAGAATTTTAACCAGGTTAGCAAGCCCTGCATGTAACATTGTAAACTGTTCAAGTATATTGTGAATTGTTAAATGAATGAATAAATAAATAAGACTCACCCTTTTTCGCTGATGAAAGTATGCACTTCTTGCAGCTTATGAAGAAAAAGGAGACACGTTAGAGTTGGGCGTGGACGGCATCAGGTCCATGGTCTTGCACACCCAGCCCGCGATGTCCGCCGCGGCCGCCTCCGCCTGCCGGATCCACGTGTGGTTCTGGAAATTTAAAAAAAAAACAATAAAAAAAAATCTTTCACTAAAAAAGGAGTTCTGGAAATTAAAAAAAAAAAACAATAAAAAAAAATCTTTCACTAAAAAAGGAGTTCTGGAAATTAAAAAAAAAACAATAAAAAAAAATCTTTCACTAAAAAAGGAGTGTTATGTTTTCAGGGTTCACGTAAGTATGTATGTAAGTTTATTTTTACACGTACACGACTGACCAAGCAAGCTAATTATTAAAAAATGAAAAAACACGGCTGACAACTCACACAATGTCACTCAGAGGAATGCAAGGAATCTAGAAATACATCTTACATCAAAATCTGTTCAGCCGTTCAGGACTTATAATTAGCTGCTGGTGGTGGCTTAATTAGGGAGGCCCACAGGCTGTACAGCCAAAAAGCAACAAGTGACCATCTGCCTAACTTAAATTGTTGTGAGAGATTTAAAGGTAGATGTCCGTATCTCACTCCATAACCCAGCAATCGGGTCCATTAGCATCCCATCCACATAGCCCAAACCTTATCCCTTCCTGGCAATAGTTCGGCAGCTGTGGAGGACTGTCCGTTAGTATATCCCTATGGTACATTAAGGGACAGATCTCCGCAGATGCAGCCATCTCACTTTTAGATAAAAAAGGTACAAAAAGGCCTCTTCATGTTGGCTTTGGCCCCATGAACGCCTCAAAGGACCGGGTCCCAATGGACCCGTGGCTCTTGAAAAGCGTACCAACATAATAATAATAAAATCTTTATTTCGGACTAGTTTTCAGGGTTCATGTATGTATAAAACAGAGGTAAATGGAAGAGTTGGTCAGGGTCGACCTCGAAGAACGCACTTCGACCAGATTGCGGACCTCCTTAAAAAGGGAGATATTAGGAGCACCCATAACCGGAGAGCATATATGAGGAGAGTGATGAGTGTAGAGGAAGCAAGAGAGATCTGTAAGGATCGCAGCAAGTGGAAATCGCTAGTCTCTGCCTACCCCCACGGGAAAAAGGCGTGATAATATATATGTATGTATGAAGTTTCTTTTTTCCACGATAAGTACCTTAGTCAAATTTAAGAACTCACCATCAAGGTCTTCAAATCCGCTCTTTCATCTGGATTTTTCTTCAGACAGCGGTCTACGAAATCCTTGAACTCATCAGAGAAAATCCCTGCAGGCAGCTTTGGCGGCGGCTCGTTGACTATATAGTCTAGGAGCTCGAATATCGCCATTGGACGTGGGGAGTTTGGCGCCTGAAATATTAAACGTGGCAGTGAAACTTGATATCTAATTTAATAAGGACAGAATCTGTTGTGATCTATGAAGATACTATAGATGAGTCAGATTGATAAACACACTATCTACTAAGATAGAATGATAATAGAAGAATTCTTGTTTTAAATAAAAAAAACAAAATATTTTGATCCCTGATAAACTCCCGCCCTTCCTTTAGTCGTATTCCTCATGACTGAGGGTCGTGGTTATTATATGGAATGAAACACACACAAAGACTATCTTGGCATTTTTAATGGAGTGGTTTGCCATTGTCTTCTCCATTTCACACACTAGCTGATAAATCATCAACCTGAGTGCAGGTTTCCTTACGATGTTTTCCTTCACCGGATAAATATTCAAATAACACAAAATATATTCTCAAAATAGCTTTTCCCGCGATTTCGTCTGGTAATGCCTCAGGTTGATGAATCTTAGCCAAAGGATAATGCTACTCTTCCATAGTGATCTGGGCCCATTTTTTAAAACATGTTGCCCAGATATGAAACTCATACCAAACGGTAGTTATAATCACCACTAGTAACTTTCATTATGACGTTACCAAAATCCAACCCAGTGGAAAAATTATATACCTTAGAATATAAAAAAATAAAAGTTCTTAAAAGAAAATATTTCTATTGTTTTTGGACTAACCAATACATGCCAGGTAGCGTTAATCCCTTCGCCTGGCTTATCGATATGTACGACTGTGACATCTACGCGACCTATTATATTTAGATAGTGTAATATCAAATTATGATTAATATTATTTTCCGGTATGATTTGTTTTATCCTTGTACGATTTGTTTTTTTCTTGTAAGATTTATTTTCTTCTAATATCATGTAACATGCTAAAACTAGTTGTAGAATTTAATTAGGTTAATCTGATACATAGTAATGTTGTTATTTGCTTAAAAGAAATAAATGTTTGATAAATCATATCTTTGTTTCTCTGGGGCCGATTATTTTTGTGTCATAATAAAAAATGACTAATTAAATGTGATCTACAATATGGCATAAGTTTCATTTCTGGGCAATCACTTTTATTTTTTGGGCCCAATTGGTTGCATTATCCTTTAAACTGTGTTAGAAAACCGCTTCAAAATATTACTAACCTCCCATTGTTTCGTTTATTTACCTGACCAGGCGAATGATCCTCATTCTGCCCACCAAAGATGGCCGCCAGCGTCTTAGCATCAGGAGACGGTCAAAGTCAATTGTTTTTATTTAAATAGGCTTAAAAATAGCACTTTTAAATCGTCAAATTCTTGTTTTTTAATTACTTGACGTCACACAATTACTTAAAACTAAAGTTACCACCGCCTCCAAAGCGCAAGTGGAGAAGAGGCGGCGCAACAAACTATAACTTTGGTGGGTATGGGGTACATCCCGATGGCCATCTCCACCAGCGACAGACCCAGAGACCAAATATCCGACTGCACTGAGTATTCTGTGCATTGGAGATGTACAGGTTGGTAGATTAAACAAAATTAAGGTTAATTTATTTACCTGACCAGGAGAATGATCCTCATTCTGCCCACCAAAGATGGCCGCCAGCGTCTTAGCATCAGGAGGCGGTATGGGGTACATCCCGATGGCCATCTCTACCAACGACAGGCCTAGAGACCAAATGTCCGACTGCACTGAGTAGTGTGTGCCTTGGAGACGTTCAGGCTGGTGGATTAAACAAGATAAATGTGAATATATATATTGTTGTAAGCTGTTGCTGTTTCTATAACTTACATGAAGGGTGTTTTATTTTTTTCATTACTCATACTAAGAAAGTAGGTCTGAAGTTTCCTAAGGAGTGGGTAGAAAGTAAAAATGGTGCACTATTATTTTATAGCTTGATATGGTTGGTGGATTTTGGTGATCCCACCAAATTCTGTCAAATTGGGAATTTATACCCCCTACCTAATTTATATTTATAAAATATAGATACAATTCATACATCAAATCAAAAACTCACAGACATATAACTCCTTGTGCCCACAAACGAGTTGGCCATAGAGTCGATGAGTTGGCCAGAGACACCAAAGTCGCAAATCTTGATTTCGCCGTTACTGTTAACCAGAATGTTGGAAGGCTTCACGTCGCGGTGCATGATCGCGTGCTTATCACGGAGGTAGCTCAGGCCTTTTAGAACTGCTGATGTTATTGTTCCTAGAATTTAATTCGTCATACTCAATTAAAAAAAAAATTGCATTACAGTTTTACTTATTATGGATGGGACTCCTGTTTTATTACTCTGTGCTGATCTGTCAAACTAAAGGTAAACTTCGGAGCAATGCGGCTTGCGGCCTGTGGCCCGCGGCTTGCGTCGCTGCGGCGTAGCCGCATAACGCATCGGTGACTTTCGAGCCATGCGTTTGTGGTTACGCGTCAAATACGATAACTCGTATGATTCGATCAGTCGTGTGTGCTCCGCAATGGGTGGATCAATGCCTATAAATATTTAAATAACTTTAAGAATATTTACCGTTTTTATTTATATTTAGACCCTACTTCCCGCCACACATTTTCCTTAATATTTAATTTTTGTAATTTTCGTATGTGCGCTATCATCTAGACAGGGATGTCCAGAGACTAAATTAATTAAATTCTCTTCCTCTTGAGCCAAAAATACATCCATTTGAAACATAAAACACAACTTTCCGTGCCAAAGCCGCGCGGCTAATGCGACGATACTTGTCCCGACGCGTCATAGCCGCGCGGCTCCAGATCGCGTACCGTCGCATGCGGCCGTGACGCATCGCTCGGAAAGGGTTTCATACACTTCTCTAATATAAAGTACAGCCGCATGGCCGCATGGGCCGCGAGTGACGCATGACGCAGGCCTCAGGCCGCAAGCCGCATTGCTCCGAAGTCTACCTTAAGGGTTTAATAGTAATGTATAAAGAGAGATAAGTACAGATCAGTACAGATCTATAGTGGTAAATTTTACTGTTTAGCAAAATAACATATAACAATAACAATAATAACAGTACTGAATATTATATGATTTTGGACCCTGAGATAAAATTGTTAAACCTAATCCTAACTATCCTATCCTAATCCTAACTAATATTATAAATGTGAAAGTGAGTTTGTTTGTTACTTCTTCACACTTTTATCTACAGATCTTCCTGAAATTTCGCATATACATAGTTAGAAGCACTGAGAAGGACATAGGGTTCCTTTCATTCCAGGACAAAGTATTGTTTCCGTGGGAAATTTACGCGGACGAAGCTGCGGGCAAAAGCTAGTATAATATAAATGCGACAGTAAGTTTGTTTATTTACTTGTTTGTTTGTTACCTCTTCACGCTTTATCTACTGAACAAATCTTCCTGAAATTTTGCATACACATAGTTAGAAGCACCTGCTGAGAAGGACATAGGCACCTTTCATCCCAGGAAGAAGCAATGTTTCCGTGGGAATTTCACGCGGGCGAAGCCGGGGGAAAAGCAAACTTGAGTACTAACTCAATAATAAAATGCTTATTTTCAAATTTTTAAAATAGGAAAAATTAATCAGATTCCTTTTATTTTACAAGAAATTATTTGACTGACAGAATAGCCAATCAATAAAGATAACCTATGTAAATCCATACAGATTTTATCACGATTATAATTATTGTTAGGTATTAATAAACCAAAACTCAGAAAACCATAATATAGAAATTTACACCAACCTAGAATTGATTCAGGAATTCTGCCTGCCTTTTTCAGTATCAAATCAAGGGAGCCCCCATCCATATACTCCATGCATATAGAAATTTCTCCATCACTATAGAACGCCCCGTAAAAACCCACAATGTGAGCAAAGTTGCATTCATGTAGGACTTTCAGCTCCCTAATGATTTGTTTCTTGATAGCAGGCTTCACTTCCAAGTGAATCAGCTTGCGAGCCATGATGAGACCCGTAGACTTGTGCCGAACTTTCATCACCACTCCACCATTCCCTTGACCTGTTCACCAATGAATGTATTGAATATATCATCTACATACTATTTACTTCTTCTTCTTAGCGTGTCGACTCAGCGGGTCTAATTTGTGATAACCAATATGACGCCACAGATACAGGAATATCTGTTGCATCATACAGGTCTTTTAGAGTACAGGTAGTACTACTACTTACTAATAGGTGCCAAAAGATTGATTGTAAAATATTGCTCTTGCCTTCCTTATTAAGGCAAAGCTTTACCTAATCGGAGCTATCATGTAAATATTGCTACATTCTTTATTAACATAGTTATTTACAGGATATTTTTAAATGCACATCTGAATTGGAGCTATCTATCATGTAAATATTGCTACATTCTTTATTAACATAGTTATTTATGGGATATTTTTAAATGCATACAGCACACTAGGTAACTCCACTTTGTTGATTATCTAAACATGTCCTACAAAAAAAAACTAAAAATCACACAAAACAAGATCACCTTTTTTATTGAATTTACACCAAAAATGTGGTTGGTACATCAGATAAATTATTTATAAAACAAAAATACAGATTGCTTATCAAAAATACTAACTTGCACTCTAAATTGTACAATCATACAACAAGATATTTCTGAAACTGATATCTAAAGGTTTCCATTGTCAAAAAAACTCTACTGATTGACTAATCGTGCAACTAAAATACATAAACCTAACTTTATTTTTATTTTGTTCTTCTGTTTTACTGAAATATGGCGTTGGGGTAGAACTGTACCACATCTGACGCACTAAAATAGGTTTTAGGGGGGAGAGGGGGGAGGGGGAGGGAGGGTAACGCCCCTGGCACCCCCCACATGCGCAAATAAACTTTAAAAAAAAAAAATATTATTTTTTTTAGGATATCATCAACATAAACAAGGGGAAAGGTATAGAATCTAGCCGCAGGATATTCAATATGGGAGGGGGGAGGATGGGCCCCCCTGTACCACTCCCCCCGCGCGGAGTTTTTTTTATGAATTTTTGAAAATAAAAATTAAGATGTCATCCACATAAATGAAAATGGAAAATTGCCAGTAATCACTACTAATGATGAAGTTTCTTTTTTTAAATCAAGGGAGTGATCAAAGTAACCCATATCAACAGACATTTTGAAACGGGACATCTCCGGCGCTGCGGGAAGTGCAGCCCCTCCGCCCTAGCGTAAGAAAACGCAGGCACCATGCTCGCGGCTGCCCTCCCTCCGCGTCTCCGGCTATAAAAAAACACTCCCGTATAGGGCAAACAAGACTACGTGAAGTCGGGATTGGCCAGTTCGGATTTGCCCAATTGCACTTTCTGTGATACCTGATATAAGTGACAAAAGAACACAGATAATAAATAGCGATATAAAATATAAAAAAGCGATATTTATTGGGGGCTTTCTGAACCTAACTTCTTTTCTATTCCCCAGAAAAGTAACTTGTGATGCATAAATGAAACGTTTTACTAAGTGACCTGTCACTATAATGGCGGTACCTGTCAAAATATACGAAAAAATCTGAACAAATTTTCGAAACTTTAACATTTTTTTTCTCAAAAACTATTTCGAATTGCAACTTGAAATTTTGCAGAGAGGCTTATTTTGTATTATTTTTATACACAAAAAAAAATTGGAAGCCCAACTCACTGTCAGATGTGTCACAGTAGAGCCCAAACCTTACCTAGTTCACCAAGCTTCTCAAAATCATCATCACTAAGTTCCCCAATCTTTTCTTTTTGACAAAGAAACACTTCGATTCTCCTCCTCTGGGTGTCATCCATTTCAATCTGCTCTAGTCTTTCTGTGAGGGCCTCAATACTGGTTTTGGACTTACCAGCAAGGCCCTGCCGCCTAGAAATTATTATATAAAATTAACCCACTTATTCCAAAAAATTAACTTGCTGCACTTAAAATTTACAGGTACAACACAACTTTTTTTGATCAAATAATAGGTATCAATGTATACCTATTTGCCTGATATAATTAGTTGTTCTGTCAGCACTGACACATGATATTGAACACCATCTATAATAAATAGAAACGTTAGATGCAATCAATTTAGTCAAATATGAACAGAATCACGTCAAAGAACAATAGTGATTCAAGTATTGCGTCTTTTGTAAAGACATTGCTCGTGAGGTGGAGATGCACTAAATGGCTACTTACTCAGAGGCAGTGGCAGATTTCAGCTGTGGAGTCATGTTAGACGGAGTCACTGCCGGTGCTGTATCGATGGACCCTGGAGGGAGGGTCAAATTCAACTTATTCTTCGACATTTTGCTCATCTTTGCTGCTTTTGTCACGGCATTTATAAGAAAACCCGCTTTCTCTCTGCAAAATAACTTTACTTTTATTATTTGATGGACAAACCGCTTTCAGTTATTAAATACCGCAAAGAAACACAGGGATACAACAAGACATTTTAGATTTTGATGGATTTTTTGATAGATTTTGATTATGCTCTTTGGATTTTGATGAGGATTTTTCTCTCTTCTTTTTGCGATTATTGTCTTTGGTTTAGAATGGGTTGCCATCAAAGAAAATCACACGTCAGTTTTTTTCCGTTCTGTTTCTCAGATCCGGAACGCATATACATGCATGTCTATCTAGTTCACGAGTTAACGCGTGGGTCAACCATCGCAAAGCTCAACCCGCTCAACCACAATAGAGAGAACTTCACGACCAGGCCCACTCCAGTTTAGTGCTTTGTTTATTATGGTCTGGCATTAATATACTCGTACAACGTAAAATCAAAAACATTATTATAATTTTTTTAGTGATTACCATGAGTGTTAATTATTTTATTTTAACAATCATGTTTGCGTTTTTTTGTTTTTTTGTTGTATGTATGTAGTTTAAATGCTTCTATACAAAGATAATTGAGTCAAGACATTTACTTTAAATAATAATACTTTTTATTCTGATAATTATACTAATGACATAATGACCATTAGGAAAAATTATTTAATTTTTATGTTATTATGAATATTGATTGAAAAAAAAATTAAAATTTTTCTCTTTTTATTTGTATTTTACTTGACAATGAGCGGTTTTCTGACAGCTAAATTAAGAAAAAAAAACAGTATAAAAAGTCTTAACAGGTGGCGTTTTATAAAAAGCCGGTTCGTAATAATAGCTGTTGTACCTACACCTTGTCTATAAAGTCCTGACATTAAAGTTTGAGGAACTAACATTGATGATGTGTCTGGCAACACCAAACGTATGTACATCAGCTGTCAATGCTGTCAACAATATTGAGGGTCATTCTCTCATTTCGTGCAAAATGCCTTTAATCTCGATTTTCTGTCAAATTACAGCATTTTAAAAAAATCTAACAATGCAGTAATATATATATGAGCCTAAGGAAAAGGTCGCAACGCAACTTCAAGCTTTATTCTAGATAAAGTACTTTTTTTTTATAACTTTTAAAAACATGCCAAAAAATCATTCCGCTCGACGGTTTTCGACCAAACTCTACATTCCAATGTACTTTACATCTTAACAGGGTAAGTTAGAAAAATAAATGTTTGCTAATTCTAACACATATCTAATCATGATTATGGGGATAAAACAGAATTGACTACCAGTCGTATCTTGGCGAAAATATAACTGTGAGAGTGTTTGTCACAGTAAAATCCAACATTACCCGCGCCAGACATAGTTGTAGGAAAAAATCATACTTACCGGCGCGTCTTTACGAAAGTTCCCGATTAGATGGCTATATAGGTCAGTTGACCACGATAGTGCATACGGGAGAGACGTGTGATTCGTGGTAAAAAAAATAATTACGTTCTCTTGTGTGTTTTCGACCCTTGGTTCAGAATGTGACTCATCACCTTCGGTCGAATAAATCGGTAAGTAAGAGGCGTATCTTTTAGTTTTATATTTGTTTTTATGTGTTTTTCGATTGTCCTTCAAGCAACAGATTTTGAAAATTAAAAAAAATAATCTAAATGCAAATTCGGGATCAAAACTTAAATTTTCTCATTCATCTCCTTTACATTACCTTCCTTTCCTTCCAATTTTTTGACGGAAGGTGATGATGCGTTTTGGATGGTAATGGAAATGCATCAGAATACCTTGAAGGTAATGAAATTTTCAATAGAAAACCTTGGTAGGTGATGAGATTGTCAATTGATAATATTGTATTATAAGTGTTTTCTTAATTACTAGTGCCAAGTTAATCTGTCTCTTTCTTCTAATGCCGTACCAGAAACTTGGAAGTTTGACAATGTACAACTATACTCTGGATCGTGTAAGAAAAAATAAAAGGTCATTGCCCTGACACCTACAACAAGACATTTTTTTTGCGATAATTATCGCTTAACATAGATTGGTATCGCAAACTATCGTCCCTCGTGAAATCTTAGTACCGGCGTGTAAAGATAGTTGAGCTACACTGACATAACTCCCAATAAAATAAAATCGAGTTGTACTTCACATATTATAACGGCGAAATCTACAGGCAATATTAATTATTATTATGTTTTCGGAGTTTGATATGATATAAAATGCCTTCTTTTACTCAATTCCATCTGTAACAGTAGTACATAATATTTTTTAATAAAGCAAATAAAAAAAATGGCCCTTGAAGTCGTAAAAAAATAAGTTATATCGGTTTGTCGCAAGTCGCAGTTTCGTGTGATGTCTGACTCGCTCCGCCTGGTCAGAAGTGCGCCACCTTTGGCTTTTTAGTTGTGTAAATAATTTTTAAAGGTGTTGTTAATTGTTTTTGTTTCTTTATTTGTTTTTGTCAATGTTAATAGTTTATTAGTTGTTTTGTTTGATTGAGCAAAAATTGTTCTTGCTTCTATTGACATAAAGACCCCCATTTTTTTCTTAGGTAAATAAATATCTCTTAAGTACAGACACAGACCAGTTACAGTTTTAATTTATACATTACTAGCTGCTGCCCGCGGCTTCGCCCGCGTGAGTTTCCTTAGATGAAAAATCTTTTTGTGTTCCAAACTGTAGTAACCTAAACTCCAGTACTCAAAATTTCAGCTATTTGGTTATCCCGTGTCCCGCGGGAATATATTAGGTACTCGTAGTACAGTCGCGGTGTTAAAATGAATCAAAAGTGATATTTCATTCAATAAACGATCTTCGTCTGCTCGTTATCTACAATTTCCCGTGTACCACCACTACCACCCAGAGTCCCTCTTTATCCTATCCCGTGTCCTGTCTATTTATACGTCAGTAGAAAATGCTCATCAGGTTGAACGACTTTTGCTAAGGCCCCATTTCCATTTTTTATAGAGTAGCTGGTCTCTTGGAGTTCTTCATCAGATGTTGCATAAACTTAAATTTTTATACGTCAGCAGAAAATGCTCATCTGGTTAAACGACTTTTGCTAAGGCGCCATTTCCATATATGTAATAGTGTAGCTGGTCCCTTGGAATTCTTCATCAGATGATCCTGATCTTCGATTTTTATACGTCAACAGAAAATGCTCGTCAGATTGATAAACTTTTCCAAAGGTACCATTTCCATATTTCTTATAGTTTAGCTGTTATTGGCTGTTTTCTATAAGCTGCTGTTTAAAGAATTGAAGAGTTTTCGCCCTGAAATTTCTGATATGTATTGTAGAACGTATGTTTAAAGGGAGGACTGTTTCCAAAACACGATGGGAAAAATTTTGCTCGATAGAAAAAAATCGTGAAGTTACCTCTATTTCATATGAATACAGATAACATCCGTGTTTTATAATAAAAAAATGTTTTAAAATCACCAACACAAAGTATTTTACCTTTTCGATTTCGTGACTGATTTAAATTTTTGAAAAACTAAACATTTCTATTAAGTTTTTGATAAAAAAAAATTCGAATGGCGCGCAACCGGGACGCCCTCCCCGCTTCAGCCGCTTCATATGAATTTTCGCTGACCGCCTAACCCCCCTTAAGGTTCTTCATCAGGTGTTCCAGTTTTCAAAATCACTTATAGCCTATATGTTGCCCAGGCTTAATAGCTATACAACAAAAAAGTTCTATCAAATCCGTCCAGCAGATATTGCGTGAAACGCGTACATACATATACAGATGGACGGACAGACAGACAGACAAAAAATTCCAAAAAAATGTTTTTGCTTTCTGTTATTCTTTTTAAGTGTCCCTCTATCCATTTCAGTCAAAAATACTAAATGTACTGTACAGACAAAATATCTTTACTGTTTTATTATTATACCCACGACCCCTAAGCGCGAAGTAGAAATCACCAAAATTGCGCAGCGCCATCTATTGAAAATATTGAGAAATAATTTCAGCTTACATTTCTCATTTTATCAACGCCATCTATTGGATATTATTTTGCTTGGCACAATCAGTAGATGACCGGAAATAAATTTACAAATGAATTTATTCGTTTCTTTTCAAAATTAAAAAAAAGTAAGAAATTAATTCTAGAAAACAAATAAAAAACGAAAACAGAAAATTATTGTTAGTGGCAGGATTCGATCCAGCTACTTACAACCAGCTTTAAAAAAATATAGAATTCTAAAAAACTAATACAAAACGCAAAAAAAATTGGAAAAAAAAAGTCACATCTGGCAGGATTCGAACCCTGTACTTAAAAAAATAATCCGCGGCCTCTACCAATAGGCCAACATGCATTGCTTGTGACTGGCGAAATTTCAAATGGGATTTGTCTAAAGGTACGCAAATTCACCCCTTTTTTTGGACTGTAGGGTTGAAATTGTGAACAACCCTTTCTTATGTGGGCAGTATATTGTATAATGAAGACACTAACCAAATTTCACGTTTATAGCTTTTATAGTTTCGGTTTTGTGATGATAAATTAGTTTACCTCCCCTTTTTTACCCCTTTAGAGGTTGAATTTCAAAAAACGCTGAAACACGCCATTGGTTATTTTTGTTGAGAAGCATTCTTGCCAAGTTTCAAGTAAATCAGTGAAGATTTTAATTTTTTCATACAAACTTTGCCCTCAATTTTAACCCCTTAGGGGTCTAATTTTGAAAAATCCTTTCTTATCTGAGCACTACGTATTAACATAAAACTTCGGTCCAAATTTCAAGTTTATAGCTTTTATGGTTTAGGCTGGGCGTTGATTTATCAAACACCCTTGTTCTTTTATATATATAGATAGATAGATAGATGTAGATATGATCATGGTTTCTGATATGTTAAAATATGTTGTTATTGTAACAATAAAAGTTATTCTCCAAAACACTGAGTATCTGCGCCTTAGGCCTACATAGGTACTTTTGTTCCTTTTGCACAACCAGCACAACCTGTCATACGTTATATTCAACCTCACATACATAAATACCAATTGGTTTTTTTTAATTTTAATGTCTTTAAAAAAATGTTTGTGACGTCTGATAAGGTCATTATGCTCACCCCGCCTTCTACTGCGATTCGCAAGGAGACGTATTTGCGATAATTTTCAAAGACATTGTATAGTATCGTTTCCAAAAATGGTGTACATTGGTAGAGAGACGTCAATGAACTTTTGTCCAGATTTATTTCGCTTATACTATAGTGCCCAAGACGCGCCAACCCCCATAATTATCGACCCATCGTCATTATCTCCATACTGTGTATGTTATGGAAAGGGTTCACAACAAAGTTGCTCGCATACCTAGAAGACGAAGAATAGTGATCTTCTCAGTGATCTTCAACATGGTTTCCACCAGGGATGATCTACTGGGGATCTTCTTGTTTACGTGACACACTGTTGGGGCAAGGCCATAGAGAAACATGATGAAGCACTTGGTGTTTTTCTCGACATCTCGGAGGCAGGCTTTGCAGGGTTTGGCACGCAAGTCTGCAGAGCAAATTTCCAGCTTACGGCATCCCGGCTGGCCTCTGTAGGTGGATATCTGATTCCTGAATGAACGATCGATCAAAGTGGTTATTAATGGATGGCTGCTCGCCTGATCCAATGGCTATTGACGCCGGTATTCTTCAGGGGTCTGTTCTCTTTGCGACACTTTTCCGGTTGCACATCAATGACCTCCTTACACCCGGTATTTTTGGGTATGCAGATGACAGTACTGTTACGGAGAGGTACTAATATAGTGCGGGGATTGATGGGGATCAATTAAAACTGATGATGATCATCTGATGACCAGATGTTAAACTACGTATCCCAGCGGGGCGCTAGTAATTTTGTCAGTTTTTATGCTTCCTTGTCTATTTACCGTAAAAAAGAGCTCTTTCATCCTGGCTCCTACTTTTCGGGGCACATCGTTTCCTATGATTGAACTCCTTGGCATGGAGTTGACCAAAAACCTCAATTTCGGCACCACCATCGTATTCAAAGCCTAATCAGCAGCAGATAAAAAGCTGGGCATTCTTAATAGGATTAAGCGCTACTTCACACCTAGATAGCTTCTTACTCTTTATAAAGCTCAAGTCCGATGTTGGATGGAGTACTACAGTCATTTTAGGGACGGCTCGGCGAAGTATCAATAAGCCACTTTGGATTCAGTAGAACGCAGAACCAAAAAATAAATAATCGGCGATGAAAACTGACGAACGCTAAGCTTCACAGCTTAGCTCATGGTGGATGATTTGCCTGTCGGTTTTCTATAAATTGTACTTCGGGTAGTGTGCTCATGAGCTGCAACCTTTACCGCCTGACACTTTTTTCCATCGGACATCCAGACGCACTGCGACCTATCATCCCTTTTTGATTACAATTCCACCCATACTCACCAAGCGCTTTGCGTCAACATTCTTAATGCGCTTAGCGAAGGCATGAAACTCCCTGCCTGCATCTGTGTTTCCGAGTACATACAACCTGACTTTCTTTAAAACCCGAGTGCATAGGCTGCTTCTGGGTAAGCTCGCTACACCATAGACCTCATCTTTGCCCACGGGCAAGACTGTGGTCAAGAGTAATCCCTTCTTTAATAAAAAATTAAGGGATAACTTGCGTAATATGTATAAGAATTTTTATAAAGAAGACATCAAAGCAGGATACTCTACCATTCTGATCAATCTGATGACTTGTAAAGTATTTGCTGTAATACTACTGATGAAAAATTTGGATGATTAAGAAACAGGTTTATAAAGCGAAATATGGGAAAGATAAGATGACCACAGTTACCATAAAGAAGAGGCTGGGAGATTATCCTCTACCTTCGGGATATTATTTTAAATTTTGAAAAGGCTATATATATATACTACCCAAGTTCTAAATGCGCACAAAAAAATTTGTTATGCCGAATGCATCAATCAAAACATTTAAACAAAATATGAAACGTGATAAGGTCTTAATTCATATTGATATTAATTTTTATAAAAGTATATTTTATTATTCTGAAGTACTTAACTGCGACAATATTCTGATGCATTTTGTGCTTTATTGTGAAAAATGTTGTGTTTTATATCCCTTTTCGATGGCTTGACCGTCTTTTCTTGAGCAGTATTTTAGTTTGTACCTAAAATACCATTTTTGATAACATCTAAATTTATTACTTTAAATACTTTCCAAATATAGAACAAAAAAACTATATTTAGTTAATAAATGATTGATTTATTGCTTGTTTTAAGCATTACCGTCCTCTGGTTAAATTACGTTCCAGACCCTTTTTCATTCATTTCCATCTATGATCATTACCATCTTGGTCAATTTCACTACCATCTTTAGTATCATTACCAGTCGTCTATTTGCACAAAAAGTAATAGCATCATCAATGCGCCTTTGCTAGCTGATAAATAATCATTTTAGGACCTTCTACTACGCTATTAAATAAAATAATGCATATTATGAAAAAAATCTCAAATTGAGAGAACACCCAAATTTGCACGAAACGAGAGAACGACCCTTGAATTGTTTTTCGTTTGTATTTTTATTGTTTTGATTAAACTGCAATAAATTAAGACAAAACTACGCAGAAAAGTTTAAAAAATGAATATTGTAATTCGGAGTCGCACGCTGGAATTGATTTTTAAAGTTTTCCAGCAATGTTTTGCGGAGTGCAAGGATGGACGAATTTTGTGAGATTTCGATGATATTTATGGGAGAACAACATATATTATGGGTATGTAACCGTGTTATTGTTTGTTTTTTATCAACCTGAAGTTACAAATATACTGAATTTACGATTTTTAAAAGAAAAAAGGTATTGTTTACATCGTACACTTTTAGGTTAGACTAAAATTGTAAATAGGTCATATTATAGTATGATCATAAATTTTTGATACATTATGATGGTACATCTCAGTCTATTCGGGTTTTCTATCAATTTTGAATTTGAATTATTCGTTTCTTGTGAATAAGTTATTGTTTCTATTCTGTTACAATTTTTATTCCTTTTTTTTAGGAAAACCAAAGAGTACAGTTAGGCCCATAGTCGACGAAGCAACTTGTTGAAGAGGCCTTCTACAGCATCACATCTGAATATGGAAAAACTGCTGCCATTACGTTGAGACGCTCAAAAAAGAGTACTATGAGCGAGGACGTTACCTGTATCTAGATATAGACGAATTGATTGTTCGCTTAGGCGATGTTAGCAGCAGTGGTGACAACAGCTGTAGTGATGACAGTGCCGCTGATGAAAGCGGCAACGAAACGTTTCTTGTTGTTGAATATTTGGACTCCGATGATGAGTGAAAGTGATCAACTTTAGTATTTTAACTATAAAACATTCATCATCATCGTCAGCCTTTTATGACCCACTGCTGGGTATAAGCCTCCTTTTGTATACGCCAACATTTCCTATCTTGAGCCATTGCAACAAACATTATTAAAAACATTATTCTGGTTAAATTAAAAATGTTTAGTAAAACTTTTCATAAGCAAGGTACCTACTGTAAATAAAACGGAAATAATATGACTGAATTATGTGTTTTATTTATTAGCTCGCTTTACCTGAACGAACTGCTAGTATCAAAATTATTTTGGTCACACTATATAGGGTTGCTACATGCACATCAGTGGCGCCATCATTTAATTTCAGGACTTAATAGACAGACTGTACCTACCTATATTGTGCGCTTATTCTTGTCAACCAGAGGCAGAAAAAAATCGCCTAACAGTTTGACAGTTGCACAAATCACATTATTGATACTTTTTAGATGTTTTTTTTTATGAGGTGTTATTTAAAAAAATGCCAATCCCGTGCATTTTTGCTTTTTCTATGGACTCGCCAAGTCTGGAAGTCATCTGGAACATTTTTTTTATAATTTCGGTCTCGGAAAATCTCCCATTCTCCAATATGGTGTTAATATAGTCCTGGCAGCTCATATACCATAGCACTTCTTTACCATTCTGCGCTTTTACCATTTAGCTCTTTTACCATTGTGCGCTTTTACCATTTTGTTCCTTTATCATGTTGCGTTTTTACCATATTGCACATTTTGCTTTTTTATTAATTTTCAAGCGGTTATCATTCTACCTTTTAACATTATGCGCCTAAACGAAAAGGTTTATTACTTATTTAATTTTGAAAGAGGAATGGCTGTACCCGTTTTATATCTTCGATAAATGATCATAGAATGCTACTAATCATAGATAATAAACAGAACTCCCGCGTTTTCTGACAATTGTCAAAAGTTCACTGTACGGTGCTGTGCTGTTATATTATTGTTGTAGTGTTTTATTTTTAAATTGAGTCCATATTTTAGATAAATGCATGCTGTACTAATTTGCTAATATGAAAACTAGCAAGTCACCAGAAAACAAGGAGGTGACGCCATCAAAGAAGAAATTAACACAAGCTCGTCTTCCTTTCAAGATCATCAGCGATGCTTCACCGACTGCAGTCCCTCACCAGCCTCGAAAGAGGAAGTTATCAACACCTAATCCTGAACCAGTCACAAAAATTGGTAAAATCAGCAAAGAAAATGGTATATCGGATGACACAGTGGTCATAAGCGATGATGAGTGCAAAAATGTAAAGGAGCCACAAAAAGATGACAAGCTCATGAACCCGTTTGTGAAATTGGTCGATACAGCTTTTAAAAAGAAACAACAGAAAAGTAAGAAAAAGAGGAATGACATAAAGAAAAAAGTAGTGGGGAGTTCTCCAAACAACTTGGAGAGTAGTGTATGTGAGGAAGCCATGGAAGTTGATACGCCTTCCGAATGTATTTCTGACACAAATCAGAATGTAAATTGTGATAGTGAAGTCAAAGAGCCTCCACCTACTGACCTGACTAACCACACTCCAAAACCTTTGGAAGAGAGTGATAAAGCTAACAAACCAACCAATGAAAAGTCATCTACAGAAGCCCCAGAGCCCTCAAATGCTCCTGATTTAATTGTTTTAGAAGAATCCAATGATGCAGATGTCAATTTGAAAAATGATGAAGATCCAAGTGATGATAAGACTGATAAAAATCTTGTAAATACAGATGATAATAATTATTCTGAAGTTGTTGATAATAATGTTGAAACTGGTAGTTCTGAAGAAAAAAATACAGATCCTGGTAAGGAATCTCATGAAAATAAAGATAATAAATCAGGTGTAAACATATTGACACCAAAGAGAAGTAGTAGAAATAAGACGAAGCAAGAGGCAACCTTGAACTCCTCAAAATTGAATGATTCGGTGAGCTCGGCTCCTAGTACTCCGAAGACACCAAAGACTAGTAGAAGCTCATCTGTTTCAAACAGTATTGGTAACGAGTCTTTGAATGAATCAACTGCCAGTATTACTCCAAAACAGGTAACATACTGTTTATTTTTAAACATACAATCTAACACAATTTTTTTAAAGATTTCTATCAGATCGAAAAAAAACAAATATTTTTGTATCACATTACCTGACCTAGGCCTTCCTACAATTTATATGCAGCCTAAGGGAGCATCGTGTAGTTTATAAGCCTGAGTTTTATGATTTTTCAAACTCAATCTCAATCACAAACATAACATGTTTTATTATATTATATTTTTTTCTTATAATTTATTTTATTTTTGACTGTACATAATCTAGTGTATGTATAATAGCCGCTCTGGCATGTTAGACGACCAAGACTATTTTGTGAGTTTCTTTCGGCATTTCTTCTCAGCAGTGCGTTCCAAAATGCTAGTAGTTTGTAGCTTTGAGACATAACATATTATGATTAAATAATTAGTTTTCAACGTGAAAAAGAGCCTTCTTTGAAGGCTGAAGAAGTTTCAATAAAAAATTTTGACTTTGACTTCTTGCAGAAAGTAGTGGCACCCCTTCTCGCTTGACCAATAAATAAGACTGGCAAAAAAACACCTGATTTTTTTTTAATGTTGTATGATGATTAATGTTATATAATGTCTGGCGAGTTTTGTGATCCTAGTCTCGTCTAGTCAGCCTCCAGTTTCTGCGATGGAACTGATTATTTTTACTTATAATTTCAGCAACAAAAGAAATTGGAGTCTGCAAAGAGAAGAGAGGAAAGAGAGAAAGAGAAACAGGAACGCGAAAAGAAGAGACAGCAGGAGAAAGATGAAAGGGCTAAATTGAAACAAGAGAAAGAAGACCAGAAGAAGCGTGAGAGGGAAGAGAAAGAAGAAGCAAAACGAAAGGAGAAGGAGGAAAAAGAAGAGCAAAGGAGAAAAGAGAGGGAGGAGAAGGAAAAGCAGAAAGAGTTGGAAAAAAGTAAGCATTTATTAAATTCCTAGCTTTTATCCGTTGCTTCGCTCGCGTTAATTGCCCATGGGAACAGTGCTTTTTTTCCGGGACGAAAGGTACCCTATGACCTTCTCAGTACTTTACTTATAAATATGTGTGTGAAATTTCAGTAAGAATGGTTCAGTAGATAAAACGTGAAGAGGTAACATGTTTGCAATTTCTCAATTGGTTGCCTGGAAGAAATTGCTTTCAGTGATAAGGCCGCCTTTTGCGCATCATCCTTTTAGTTTTAAGTTACTTTATGTATCTAAAAATGTAATTTCTTGTGTGCTAATAAGGTATTCTTGTTTTGTTACCTCACAATACACACATACAACTCACTTTCGCATTTATAATATCAGTCGGGATGGGATTACAGAACTTTGAAAGTGATATTGGGTAGTGTTAGTGAATAGAATTAAAAACAACCGCAATCTTATTAAGTTAAAGCAAAATAAAAATATGATTAATGCTACATGTTGCTATGCTCAGATGCAAGACAACACCTACAAATTATTGCGAAAAGTAACAAGTTTATTTTTATCAGAATTGAGGGAAGAAAAAAGAAGATCAGAAACGTAGAGAAAAGGAGGAGAAAGAAGAACAAAGAAAAAAGAGAAGGAAGCTAGGGAAGAAGAGAAAAGAAAGAAGCAGGAAGCTCTAGAACTAGAGAAACAGGAGCAAGAATTAAAGAAAAAGAAGGCAGCTGAAGCCTTTGCTAATTTTTTCGTCCCCAAACAGAAAAGTGAAAAGGAGCAAGCTACAATAGGGCCAATTAGTAAGAATGATATGCTGTCTAGTTTCAGAATAAAGGTAGATATGAGACTGGCACCAACCATTCGAACAGATTTGACTGAAGATAAAAGGCAAAATTTGGATAGACTGATGGAGAAACAGAATGAGAAAATGCTGTATTTGAAGAGTCTTAAAGAAGGAATTTCAAAACCACTGTCAAGTGGGAAAACATGGCCTTTGGATGATAAAGATGATGATGTCATGATCATTGGTAAGTTTTTTAGTGTTTGGTAATTTAGTTATTCAATTATATTGGAAACATCACTATTCGCAATATGTTAAATTTGCTATACATATAGGGTTATTTGGTAACAAATTAGTAATACCATGTGAAAAGCTTATAGCTTGCCGGTTCACCCACGTTCTAGCAGCAGTGAAAATCAATATCCTTAGATAACAAAAAAATTAAAGATTGTCTGAAGTTCTTATACAGTTTTCGATTAAATAAATACTTACATCCCTTTACTTACCCAATTGACTGGTGTGGATGAAATGGTTTCTGAATGGGATGACTGATCACCCGTCTGGTGCTCGCACTGGCATCTACTAGTAGATTTGTTTTTTTTTTTTAACTTTTGTAGATTTGTTTGTAATGCATAAACTCAAAAACTATTAGGCCGATTTTAAAAATCCTTCCACCGTTGGAAAGGTTCTTTATCCTTGAGTAACATAGGCTATGTATGTACCACTGGCGCAGCCAGGGTGAACCGCTAGTAAGTAGTAAATCAAGGGCGGATCTAGGATTTTTTTTCTGGGGAGGGGAGGGGATGTCGGTACAAGTGCAGTGGGGAACTATGCAAGCTAGGGAGGGTGCAACAAATCGATATTCCTGCTGCTGTCGGGTCCCGCCTTTAAACGAATTCTAGACAGTTAAATTTGGCGCCCACCTTCGTCCCCCTCTTGCTACGCTACTGCACAAGAACCAGATGGCCAAAAAATCAACGCCCCTCCCCTAAATCCGCTACTGCTAGTAATAATATACCTTTGTAAACTACAGCCTATAACTTTTTATGATTCGCCCGCGTTTCCACGGCAACAGTGCATTTTCCTGGGATGAAAGGTACCCTATGTCCTTCTTAGTACTTTGAACTGTATGTATACAAAATTTCAAGAAGATTAGTTCTGATGATAAAGTGTGAAGAGGTAACAAACAAACAAACTCACTTCCGTATTTATAATATTAGTTAGGACTAGCTTGTGCCCGCGAACTTCGTTCGCGCGTAATTTACTCATGTTTATATATCTGGTTCTAAACGTACAAACATACAGACGGAACGACAAACAGACAGACAGACAACAATTCTAAAAAAATGGTTCAAATCAAATCATTTATTTGGTTTTGGCTTCTATTGGTCCTATGAAGACTGTTCATAGTTTTTTTTTAAATATCTCCTATGTTCAGACACAGACCACAGTTTTATTATATGTATAGATAATACCGTATCGACTATATTTTCAGAAGACGAGTTGCCTCCCATAGACGTAGCGGGCGAAATCATGACGTGTGAGGCATCTGCGCGGGAGAGCCTTAGACCCAAATTGTTAAGTTTCCACGAGAACAGGCGGCCGCCGTACTGGGGGACTTGGAGGAAGAAGAGCTGCTGTGTTACTCCGAGGAGACCTTTTGGACAAGATGAAGTAGGTTATGTATAGGAATAACAGATTTTTATTAGCTGATATACTGTGATGATGAAGTTTCCACGAGAACCGGTGGCAGCCGTACTGGGGCTCGTGGCGGAAGAAGAGCTGCTGTGTTACTCCGAGGAGACCTTTTGGACAAGATGAGGTACGTTATGTTGGAGAATAACAGATTTTTGTTAGCTTTATGATATACTGTGATGATAAAGTTTCCACGAGAACAGGCGGCCGCCGTACTGGGGTACTTGGCGGAAGAAGAGCTGCTGTGTTACTCCGAGGAGACCTTTTGGACAAGATGAGGTACGTTATGTAGGAGAATAACAGATTTTTGTTAGCTTTATGATATACTGTGATGATAAAGTTTCCACGAGAACAGGCGGCCGCCGTACTGGGGTACTTGGCGGAAGAAGAGCTGCTGTGTTACTCCGAGACCTTTTGGACAAGATGAGCTATGATATCTCTCTTTAGTCGTATTTCCTCATGGCTGAGGGTCGTGGTCATTATGTGGAATGAAACACACACAACGATTCTCATGGCAATTTTTAATGGAGTGGTTTGCCATTGCCTTCTCCATTTCACACACTAGCTGATAATCATCAACCAGAGTGCAGGTTTCCTCACGATGTTTTCCTTCACCTGAAGCAAGTGGTGGTCGATAAAAACTTACATATATGTAAGTTTTCATACTATATTGGTACATGAGTCAGATTGGTATACAAACTTATGTAGCACGGGCAGGATTCGAACCTGGGATTTTGCAGCCACCGGCGGGCTCTACCACTCGGCCACCACGCCCACCACCGTGTTTTTAGCTTATGATATACTGTGGTGATAAAGTTTCCAAGAGAACCGGTGGCAGCCGTACTGGGGCTCGTGGCGGAAGAAGAGCTGCTGTGTTACTCCGAGGAGACCTTTTGGTCAAGATGAAGTAGGTTATGTAGAGGTATAACAGATTTTTATTAGCTGATATACTGTGATGATGAAGTTTCCACGAGAACCGGTGGCAGCCGTACTGGGGCTCGTGGCGGAAGAAGAGCTGCTGTGTTACTCCGAGGAGACCTTTTGGACAGGACCAGGTGTGTAGGAGAATAACAGATTTTTTTATTAAATGATAAACTTGTCATTTAATTTTCAAATAATTCTATAAGTACTCATTTTAAAAAATTCTTCTTATTCGATAGTCACAAATAATAAATAACTTTTCTCTTTGTAGACTTTGGGTGAAGGTTCAGGTTATCACCTGAAGGTCCAGCTATACACTTCATACTAATATTATAAAAGTTAATAAGCTTCCCTCAGCCGTGTTCCCGAATAGGTTCGACATTGGGACCTTCAAGAAAAGAGCCTATCGCTTTCTCAAAGAGTCGGCAACGCATCAGTGACCTTTTTAGGATCGTTGGTGTCGATGTGTTGGTGTGTGATTGCTTACCATCAGGCAACCCGCATGCTCGTTCGCCTACTATTCTATAAAAAAAATAAAAAAGAGGAAGTGTTTGTGAGGTTATGAGTTTGTTTGTAGGGGGTAACCTTAGGAACTACTGAACCGATTTCAAAAATTCTTTCAGCAATAGAAAGCTATATGATACCTGAGTGATATAGGCTACAATTTATGTATGTACCTCCCTAGCGAAGCCGGGGCGGGGCGCTAGTATCTAAATAAAGGTTTATTACTATTGAATATTCAGAGTCTTGGATGACGTTATATAGGGCTGTGAGTTTAGTCAATGTTTCTGGTAGTCTTACTTTCATTGTTTCGTTTAAAATGCCATCTTGTCCAAGAGCCTTGTTGCGTTGGTTTACTCATTTAATCATAATAAGTTCTTATTAGATCAAAATAATAAAATAAAATGAGAACAAAATAATAAAATGAGACATAATAATGATACAACATGCATCTACAATGCAGATGATATTGTTACATGCGTCCCTGTGTACAGGTGGAGGCTGAAAATCAGTGTTTTGTTCTGTGAGCAAACATATTGCTGAGCCTAAACCTATTGCTATCGCTGCGGCACACACGTTTAATTTTCATGTTTTTATTTATCTTTTTGTCATACTGTTGTGTTTGTATTTCTCTTATTAGTGTAATTATAGCGTGTGTGTCTTTTTGATATCAATAAACAAATTATCTATCTATCTATCTGCTTTTCAGTGATAATACTGCATTTTCATCTTTACGTTCTAGGATAGGTGGGATTAGATCTATATTTTATTAAAGAGACTTGGTGCTTGATCTTGATTCCAGAAACAACTGGACTACGAGGTGGACAGCGATGAAGAATGGGAAGAAGAACCAGATGGTGAAAGCATCAATGGAAGTGCAGCGGGCAGTGATGACGATCAGGACGCAGACGAGTATGAGGTCGACAACGAAGTGTTTGTGCCCCACGGGTACCTCAGCGATGAGGTAATTTTCATTGTGTTTTCAACATTTGTTCCCGATGAATACTGTATTCTTTAGTTCGTAATGCAGGGGAAAATCCAGGGCAAACGTAAACACGGAAGGAGAAAATCCTCTTGGCTGAAGAACCTAAGAGACTGGTTTCACTCGAGTAGATAGATAGATCAACACCTTATTGCACCATTTACAGAAAAGAACATACAAAGTATAGACAAAAGTAAATACAAAAATGAGCGCAAAGACAGGTTTATCGCAAATGCAATGAATACCGGAACGCTCTTTCGTGCAGCAGCTTCAAAAGTCCGGATATCCATAACGATCGCCAATCTTCGATGAGAAGCGGCACTATAGGAAGAAGTTCCCGATGAGTCATACCAATAATTGTAACATTGAGACACAAAGGGAAAAAAGTATCGATGTGTAACAGTGTTACACAACGAGAATACAGAGAGCCGATGTGTAAAAGTGTGACACATGGGTAAAACATCAGCTGCAATGTGTAATACTGTGACACATTGGGTAAAACATCAGCTGCAATGTGTAATACTGTGACACATTGGGTAAAACATCAGCTGCAATGTGTAATACTGTGACACATTGGGTAAAACATCAGCTGCAATGTGTAATACTGTGACACATCGATCTTTTTCCTTTATTCCCATTAGGTATCTTTTTTCTTTAATACTATATTCTTACGATCAAACTGTCTGACTATGAGCAATGAAATATTTGATTTGGTTTATCTTTATTTTATACTAGCTTTTGCCCGCGGCTTTACCCGCGTCAATTTCCCACAGGAACAGTGCTTTTTCCCGGGATGAAGGGTATCCTAAGTCCTTCTCAGTACTTCTAACTATGTGTATGCGAAATTTCAGAAAGATTGGTTCAACTGATGAAGCGTGAAGAGGTAACAAACAAACAAAAAAATAAACAAACAAACTTACTTTCGCAAATATTAGTTAGGATTAGGATAATCTTGGTCGTCGATGAATTAAATCAACAATTTTTGGTACAAGAATTCCATTGGTCAGTAATTAAGAAGAATTCCTTGATTAAAATATTGTAATAATTTTATTTCAGGAAGCCACAATGGATGAGGAAGACGACGTACTCTCACTATCTCCTGAAACCCAAAAAGCAAGATTGAAACACCTCGAAGACGAATTCGAATCGGAAATGAAGAAACCTACAGAAAAATTAAAACCTCGACTCTATGGTTTACTATGGGAGACCAGCGACGGTGGCAAACCAGAAAATTGTGTTGATGCTCTATGGAATTACTTCGGAAAGTTAGCCATGATCGTGGGAGAACCGGTACTTAAACCTAGCATAGAACCTGAGGAAGGGGAAAAGAAGAAAGTTAAGAAGAAGAAATCCCTCCCTGAAGGAGACAGCCCTAAAACCGAAAAAAAGAGGAAGTCTAAAGCTGAAAATAAAGAAGTAAAACCTAAGGGAGAAGTTAAGAAGAACACAAGTGATATTAAAAAGAATCAACCCGGGATTAATTCATTTTTAACTAAAGTTAAATCGTCCTAAATATTTAATTCGTTTATATTTATAAAGCGTTCGTTTATTTTAATTATAAAGCGTGAACGGAAATTAGTACGCCTGAGACTAGGACATAACATGAAAGGAAAACTTATGGATAAGGACGAAAAATGTTAAATTGTTGTATGTGTATTAGTAGTTAGCTCTTTGACTCATTATTTTTATTGCCAAATCATAATTGTTTAGCAACTGAAGTTGCTCTGTTGATTTTATTCCCTCTGTTAGTAAAAAAATATGACACAAAAAGATTATAAATTAAGACCTTTCTGTATACAGTATAAAAATTAAATGTTTGATCCAAGAGTTTCCTTACTATTAATCGAATGTTAAATGTTTTTTCGTAAAGTGCCAGTGGCTTTATTTAAGTCTGTCGTTGTTTATTGTGGTGTAAAATTAAAACTTATGTACGCTGGTGTAAGCACAATTTGATATCCATTTCCATAGAGCTATGCTAATTGCACATTGAATAATTTTACTTATGTTTAGTAACTTAATTTAAAGTTACTGTCAATTTAACAAAGCCTATTCACAAACTCTGGTTATGCGCTTCCATCCGTTTGTTTTCATCTAGGCAAAAGAGGTCAAATAAATACACCCAGGTGGTAGAACAAGTTGTAATCATTATATCCTTCTTCAAACTAAACTACAATTATAATGTTATTTAAAATTTACGAATAGTCATTTATTTCTTCAGTTTTTAAATTGTGCCTTCAAAGATCAAAGTGATAAATCGATTTAACTCTGTAAATAGCAGATTTTCCTTCCGCTAAGTTGTGATGTATTCAATAATAATTTTATTATTCAATAAATAGTATTTATACTAATTTTGGTTGCATTATTTACTTCGATCAACTATTAAGGTATAGTTTATCGAACATTATTTTAGTACATTATTCATTACGTTCCTTGCAGAGTTCTATTTTAGTTTCTTTCTGGCAAATATATATTTAGAAAAAGTATGTATCTGATTTGACTAGTTTTACTCATAGAGCAACACGGACTCCGCGCGCGGAAGTCCTTGTTGCTCAAATGATGCTCGAAGGTTTTAGCATGGAAGGTTTAGGTCTCATTAGGTACTTTTTCAACATAGAGCAACACAGACTCCTTACGGACGCGCGAAGTCCTTACTGAACCATCGCTGAACAGTAGGTATTGTCTATGATTTATAAAACGGAAAAAATAAGAACTGTTCGTACAAAGTTCTTACTTTTTCCATGGAGAATATTGATCAGTTATTTTTTTATTTTTGATTAACGATTTTATTCTATCAAACACTTATATTTAAAAAAAAATTTACTTCTGTGGATCAAACATCAACCCAAATAATCATACTGACCACAGAGAAATAAGAACACAAAAAAATAAACCAGCCGTCAAATTGGATTTGTTGTTATTTTCAGCGATGTCGAAGTTACCAAAATTTGATTTTAGAGACGTATCCTTAGGTTTGAGAATTTTACGAGACTTTTTACTAGGGAGGAAACATACTCTTCACTGTCGGTTCCAACCTATTATTGCTCCAAGGTCCGTCCCACCTCCTGAGATTCCTCGAGGTCCTGTGTACAAATACTCCAACCAATATTATTGTAACAGAAATACTTACGATTCTGTGAAGCCCCCAGTAGTGGCTCCCGTGGCGCAAGGTCCGCCTCTGACCCAGGATCCGTTCAAGAAAATTGAAGCTGGTGGTATTCCGCCTGAGTCGGTTTGTATATTTCGATATATTTTTAGAAAGTCAAAATCAAAAATACGTTTTTAAAAATTGGCCTTCCAAGGCACCTTTTCACGTCAAAAACTAATTACAGAATTGTATTATCAATCTCAAAGCTACAAACTACTAGCATTTCGGTCGGGTCGACCACTTCTGAGAAGAAATGCCGAAAGAAACTCTTTAAACAGTCTTGGTCACCTATCATGCCAGAGGCGCAGGGGCTCTTTTTTATTTATATATTCTTATTTTTTTCCTAATTAATCTATCAGCTCTGACGAAAACCTCAAAGACTTTACAGGGTGAATTCAAATATTGGAATCCTTTCTTCTGGTGAAAGTACTCATGAATATAAGTAATTTTTCGTATGGGAACCGAAAAAAAAATCAGCTGTTCCATACATACTTACACCAGTAGAAAGGATGCCATGTTTTCGAATTCATTCTGTATAGTCTTTGAGGTTTTCGTCAGAGCTGATACAACGTGTCACTAAAATTTTCAAGACAGACTTTCGCAAAAAATTGGGAGAAAACGTTCCCGAAAATTTCGGAAATTTTCCATGAAAGAAATTCTCGGCGGCTCATCGCTAGTTATAGGAAACCTGAGAATAGCATCGCTCAAATAACCCAACGATAGCTGGGAAAAAAATATAAATTCTCCTTGGCTGGGAACTGGGAACTATCTTTTTAAATCCAGGTGTGTTTCAACTTCGCACCCACGCCAGGCGAAGCGTGGTGGTGGGACGGCCACTGCTACTACGAGTGCGCGCCGGACACGAAGCCATACTGCCCGGAGCGTCCGCCCCCGCCGCCCAAGGACGCGAAGCCTAAAGACCCCTGCCAGCCCTGTAATCCTTGCCCCCCGGTTCCTCTCACTCCAGACAAGATTCCCCACCCTAAATGCTGATTATTTATGTGATGCCGTAATAAAAATTTAATTGTTGCTTGAATGCTGATTTCTTTTGACAAATTTTGTGTCTGAAAGTCCCACATTTTCTATATAGAAAAACCTTATAAAGCATAACTTTTTTTGGAACAAAACATGCATATACCAGTATACCTACATGGTGTGCCGAAGTAGGTTCTTGGTGCTTTGCTCTGGACAGGTAGACCAAGGGAAAAAAATATCCTGTGGTTCACCTGGGTGAACTACGAGGCAGTACGAGGTGGACCACGGGAACTAAAGGGAAGTTGCACAGTAAGTTGTAGTAACTCGTAAGTTGAAACGTAGTATCTGGCTGGTCATGATAATCTGTGATATTGTTACACGGTATTGTTACAATCAATTAACAAATACGAAGAAATGTCACGAACCTCGCACATGGCTGTTAATTTGTTTAACCTGTAATATGTGGTGCAACGGATTGTTATTAATAAAACTCAATACTTGTAGGAGCTGGTTTCCCAGCTAAGACGAACTGCAAAGAACTCCTTTATTGTAGAATTTTCATGGCTTATATACTAGTTTTCCTATAACCATAACGTATTAATTTATTTCAAAACTGCCGAATCAATATTAATATAAATTAAGTAGATTTATAATTTCGTTAAACACGTTTATAGGAATTATCAGGTACTCGTATTAGGTACGAATGTAACTCAGGGTTTGTTACATTCGTAATTTTTCTCGAATATCAAAGCACAACCATAGCTAGGCGCAAGCTAATTATTTAAATATAAAAAACACGACTGACAACTTACATAGCCTATGTCACTCGGAGGAATGCAAGGAATCTAATAATACCTCTCACATCAAAATCTGTTAAGCCGTTCAGGACTTATGGTGGAATAAATAAACTTACATACCTACATACATACATGAACCCTAAAAACATAAAACTCCTTTTTTGGTCAGTCGTGTAAAAATACATTTTTATATAGTTTTTTTTTTAAGTTGTAAATATCATAAACAGATAATTTACAGTTAACCAGTAATAGTACATTGTTTTAACGAGTGGGTGAAAGTAACTTTTTTGAGTCCCGAGACGGAGTTTGGCCAATAGTTCGAGGGACTTAAAAAAGTCTTTCACCCGAGGTAAACACTGTGCTTTTCATTACAAATACAAGGAAAGTAAAAATAAAAACATGAATTAGCTAAAGAAATGATGAGTGAATTATACGGAAGCATAAACAAAACTCTAAACTTGAAAAAAAAAAATGATCGGATTACGGCTTTAGCTTCCAGCATATATTTTTTCTGTAGCCAACCAACTATTTAGCTATTAGATTCTTTTCATTTGGTTCCATCATTGAAAAAATGATAAAAAAAATTATATTATAAAAATTATAAAAAAATATATTCTTTTACTTCATGTTTTTTCAATTTTACATACTATGTTGAATGGCTGAGGAAGTTGGAATATGGTTCAATAAAATAACGTGAAAATAGAACTAGTTTTATTTTTAAACAATTTGACAGCTGTCAGTTGAAAACGATTCTCCCTAGGGCTGAAAAGTATTACTTTCTCCACGCTCCTCAGGCAACTTCAGACTTACTTTCAGAGTATGAGTAATGAAAAGGAAACTTACAACCTAATAAGCCTGTATATTGTATAGGTACCTCTGTATTATGTAGGTATACAGTACATACCTATAGCAAACCTGCCAAAGGCTTTCATTGGACAAGGGCGTGCCTAATGAGGCGTGTACGTTTAGATTGGCTTCAGCAAGGGTTGAACTTAGGTGGGCTGTTGGGACCAGTGGAAAAAAGGGCCCCGACAAAATATATTCAATCCATTCATCAATAACTACTTTTCATTGCCAAGTATCTGAATGATCTTTTAGAAATATTAGATGCCTGTGAAACCTAAAAATCAAAAATGCAAATTGTAGTGTGTTTTTCAAACTTTCACCCAATTTGCAGTCCCTTGGGAGTTTTTAGTCTATGTTTGACTTCGGATCTTTAACTAATTATATCCATACGAAAATTCATCAAAATTCGTTTAGCCGTGAAAGCTAACAGACAGACAGAATACGAAAGTCCTCATTTATTAATAGTTTGAATATAAGTAGGTACCTCAGATCACATCAAACAAGGACATGATTTTACAAAACTCGATCAACCCATAAATATATCAGTTGCGAAAACGGAACATACGTCCAAGCAACAAAGAAAGGCAATTTACCGACATCAATTAACTTGGGAGAAAATGGTATAATACAGGATGGTAGGTAATTATGATTATGTGGGCCCAGGGCCCGATAGCTTTTCCGGCGGGGCGGCCCTAATCGGCCCTATATCCTAGGGTAACATGTTAAAAGGTTGATATTGTTGCCAGTAATGGAACTCAATTTTACAATCACCACCTTTCCTCTCTAGTTTAGTAAGTGTTTAGTGATTAGTAAGAGCTATTTTGTTTTATTAATAGATTTTTTAAAGTCTGACTATATGCAAACTACGATGAGTTAAGTATGCTGACAGTACGTGCGATTTACAGCTATATCGAAAATAACATAATACAATATGATTATTCAGATGTTTGTGGTATACTGTACATGCTTAATAACCGTTACTGAATTTACGACTATGTGTTAATTAATTACACCTTCACTAAACTCATTCACAAATTAAGCCTGTTAACAACGTGTACACTGTACAGTGTACACGTAGTCAGACTGGCGAATGACTATGACTAATCTGGCCGTAACCTTGGTAGGACCTTAATTGAACGTTTAGGTAAGTACAGTTAGCAGCACATGCCGAACGAAATGACGCTTTTTAAAAGATAAGTACAGTCGTATTTATCCCTTGCGGGGTAGACAGAGCCAAGAGTCGTGAGACTCAAAGGCCACGCTTAGCTGAATAGTGGGCTTATTGGTGAAATGGAGATTCAGATAAGATTTAAATCTTTGCGGTGACAGGTTGCTAGTCCATCGCTTGTGATAAGAATCTCCAGTTTAAACCCTTACCTGGATTAACTTTTACAATCTGCGTCGGAAGAGTCAGACACTACTCTGCTTTTTTTCTGCTCCCACATCAGCATGAAAGAAAAATTCAAAAGGTCATGCATCAAATGGTTCTGTCGAGAGCCAAATATCCTTTTTTGGACTGGGAAATTATTACTAAGAAGTATTGTAGTCTATTCTATACAGTTATTTAATTGTAAGACATATGTTGTAAAGTGACGTCTTTGGAGAAAATGCAGCAGTGGAGTTTGTTGCGCCGCCTCTTCTCCACTTGCGCTTTGGAGGCGGTGGTAAACTTAGCTTTAAGTAATTTTTTTGACGTCAACTAACTAAAAAACAAGAAAGTGACGATTTATAAGTGCTATTTTTAAGCCTACATGAATAAAAATATTTGACTTTGAAAAAAACAGTGAATACTTACGTTACTCATACTTACCAATCTACACCGTTTTTATTCCTCGCTAAAAATAAACCCGTAGTATGGCAACAGTGAGTATAAAACACATTTGCATGAAAGGGTCAGGCAGGCCGGCTCCTCCGTACCATATTGTTTGAAAAGATCAAACGATCATGTTTACTTACATGTTACAGCGTTAATAAAACCCTTGAGATGAGGTTTTCTATCCGTTGTCGTATCTGTGTATCTGTCTGTATTTCTACAGTTTACCTGTTTGAAAATTTTCTTTTGAAAATAGTCGCACGTGTCTTTCCATTTTCATGATTTCACATGATCAATTCGTTCGATCCGTCCATTTTAGGTAATTTAACTTTACTATTAGGTACACCTCCTAGTTAGCTAGACTAAAAACTTCATACAGCCAGATTCGGATCTTTACAACCTTGATAAGATTGTCCGTTTGCTTATGAAGTATTATTCTAAGCAAAGTATAAGTAGGTATAATCTTGTAGGTATACTTATCTTACTTTACTTTATTTATCTTAATTTTCTTTTTATAGGTCTCCAATGACAATAAAATAGGTAATGCATCAATTCTAAGTGAAATTAAATTGCAAATATAAGGGCATGACCCGAGTGCACGCAGACCGCAAGTGCAGCTCCCACCGATCGTTCATAGACAGCGATTAGGTGTAATCTAAAGAGAGTACATCGGTACCACCATCCATCAGCGCATGATCGGAGCATCGGGGCTCCGCCGACATCGCCCGGCCGCCAGTACCTTTGCCGCCTCCGACGCAACCACGCGCCTCCACAAATATTTACTCCCACAAAGGGCCCAACACAATTATGACTGACATCGCCCCTCAAACCCCAACACCCCAACAAACCAAGTGAAAGAACACCACCCCTCACTTTACTATGCAAAGAACACACGAAATACAGTGATTTGTGAATTTTTATTGTGACTGTTTACACCTGTGGTGCCCAAAATGATTCAAGACTCCGATGCATCAGCTCTCGCTGAAAGGATAGCCGCCTTCAAAAGCGATCCGCAGAAACTACGAGAAGCCACTGAGTTCGTAGACGAACTCATCCAACAGGCCAAAAAAGAGGCCGAGCTTAAACAAAAAGAGAATGAAAGAAGTAAATTCGTAAGTATTAATGTATATTTTTGCAAAAGAACGAGGGATTGATAGGGCGGTAAGTGTTAAAAGTGCCGTAGACGCTACACCGCAATCGGCTTCTTCAAATAGCAGCGCCTGTTTGCATCATGAATATTGGAACACGCGATTCTTTGCATGCTCTTCATAATTTCGAATAGACGCAATTATTTTTCACTTGCATCTACATTTCAGTAGCTAGTAATCAATACGTTAGTTCTTCGTGGATTATTGATATGGGCGAGGTTAGCCTCAGATTTTATAAAAATTACTATACACAGTAAACAAAGGGACCTTACGTCCCCAATGAATGAACTGGTATCAGATTATTATCTCGAATACTATCTACTTGCCAATAAAGAGATAGGATAACATTTTGGTAGAACTATATTGATGTTTACGGGATTATATTTACGACATGGGTTATATGTAGTATCTGATAAAAGAGATTTTTGATCGATTGTACGGCAATTGGCAAGGTACCAGCACTCTAAATCAACTCCTTGGTTAAACAGATTGAGTACAATTAAAGGTAGTTAATTTGAACTGTTAATTAACTCTATGGGTTCGATAGAAAGAAAGCTAAACTGATTTTGGATTTGCGAAATTGATTCCATTATCGCTAAATTGGATACAACCTCAAGCCTTCAACCCTCACAAGGCTTCGTGAAAGGGATTTGCAGATTTTCTTCTTCTTAGATACGTTAAATAGTTGCTATTTTCTACGATAGCGTGAGGTTAATTACATTTCATATTACAGTGATTACCTTTTGCACAATTTTCTCTTCAAACAGTTATGCACTTAGCTATTTCCATCGGTGTCATTATGTTATCATTCTAACTTTATTACATTGTGAAATGTAGTAGTAATAAGGAGATTTTAAATTTACTTCATTAAAACTTGGGTAAAACCACGGTAAAACCCATTGACCTGTGTTAATTAGGAATTGCAAATTCTTTACCTAAGTTGCTCATTTTAACATTCTCGATATCAAGTTTGGAATGTTGACACTTTTATAGTCCTTTGAACTAAGCATACTTATACAAAGAATGAACACATTTGAAACTATTTTAGGCTCTCTAGGCTAGACCTTTTGCAGGGTCATGGCCTAACTTGTAATGAGCAGATCAATCTAACGCTAAAGTTGGAAGATACCTACGAACATAAAACTAGTTGAAGATTGAACCCAAATCAATATTTATTTATCTAATTTGATGAATATTTGACCAAGCCAAGGGCAATCCTTGTATACTTACAATAGGTAGCCGTTAAACTAAAATGAATCTATAATGTCACGATTTTTAATCTATGAAATAAAAATGTACCTACCATATTGATACAAGACTCATGCGAAGAATGTCTAATCAATTAACCTAAATCATCAGTAGAATTAGCTTGACTCTCACAAGAAAAAATATAGAACAAACTCATCATCATTTTTGTGATTATAATTGCGCTTCTGCAAATAAGTATACCTACGAAATTTAGTATAAATGTATAGTGATGATATTAACCTGTTTTATCTCGTTGTTTCAGGATGCTCAGGACCCAGCCGCGGGTAAGTTTTGGATATATAAACTTTTGATTAACCAAACAACACTGTTTAACCCATGAACCCACCCCACCTAGATATTACATACCGATTAGAAGCCTTAAATTGAGATGGAAATACATCAAACGCCCATTAAAGGCTTAATAAACATGCAGAACATTCCTGTAACCCAAATAGGGATGTCCAAAATTGTTTTTCTAAAGATGAAATTAATAACCAATCTTTTGTTTATCATATTAACTTATCCAAATAATGATTTTTTTGTCTATCGCACCCTATTTGCACTTATTTATACCCGTAGGTTGACTGGAAGAAATTGTATTAGCGATAAGTCCGCCTTTTTCATTTCTGTCGTGTAATAATCATTTTTTTCTCTTATTTAAGTGGTGTATATTACTCTACCATCGTAGTCTAATATTTAGTCATTTATTCGAAAAAGTTTGAAAGCCTTTTAAGCACCACAACCTAACCTAATTAGTTACTAACAAATTTGGTGATCTAACCGGTTTTATTTATCAAATAGAAAGCAGAGAGGAAAATAACGACTCACATGTTATGATTAAGAACGTACAAAAACAACAATAAAAAATCCTAATCAAGTAAGTTATTAATGATATGTTAGATATACCTATCAAATTTCGGTAATAATAAGGAAATATTAATTTTATAAATCACCAAAGGAATAATGCTAATTACAACTACTTCCTATAAATGCTATAGTTTGGATGTACGTAGATGATTCTCTATATCACGCCTGAACCACTGATTAGATTTTGATGAAATTTGACATACGGGTAGAGTAGAATATGCACATAAGCTTTTTATCTCAAAATTCTCAAGGGAGCAAAGCCCCAGGGTGCAGCTAGTACTGAAATAACAAAATAACACTTTAACTGCCACATTAGGATTTCATTACCTCATACACCTAAGTAAATCAGTTAATTAGGTAATGCTTTTTGGAATTATAGTGGTTTAGTAACTAACATTAATGAATCTTGAAAACACTACCTTCCTTTTTACAACGGTGGTCGTGTAAAAGTAAAATGGCGTAACTTATTAAAATTCACAAGACCACCACGTCGGCCTCTCAGCAAGGTTCCAGAGACTATTATGGAAAGTACCTTCCCACTGAATAAATTTTATAGGTACTTTTGCTAAGTGACTTGAACAAGAAACGTCACTTAGTGCAAATTTCCCGATTATATACTTAGTTAGAGTGTTAAGTTTTCGTGTATAGACACGAAAACTTACCACTCTAACTAAGTAATCGATCTCAATTAAAATTTAGAAGATACAAGGCAAATTGAAGAAAATTGTATCGGCACATTTTTGTAAGTAGGTACCTTATCGTTTAGTTGGAAAAGTTTAGAAAAGTATGGATTTTACTTAAAATGAATTTTAACATCCGTCGTCGCTACAAAAGGTTATTTCCATTTGACATGAAATATGACTTTTGTAGTCGCTCAAAATCAGCCAAGTGCGAAATGGAATCGCACTCCGAAGGTTCCGAACAAAAGTTTATAGGTACGTACTATGAATCATCACATAAGTTGTCAGTCTGTCAAGACCCTTTTTCCGGTCCTTTTTGAGAACGAAGACCCAAGTATCTGATAGAAATTTCAACCTGATACCTCTAGACGCTCTTGATTGACAAACGGACAACAAGTGATCTTATAAGGTTTCAGTTTTTCCTTTTAAGCTACGGAACCCTAAAAACCCATTCCTGTACACAAGACAACAATGGTCACTCTCAGTATGGAACAGTCAACATACGAAAAGACAGAACGGAGGGTTACCTCTATCTATAGTATCTATCGGTCACATGATAAGAATCTGTTTGCCTGAAATAAGATTTCATTTTCCGCTGCAACAGAGCGAGTAAAGAAAGAACCAAACTCTTAAGAAATCTGAGACTTTAATGCACCTATAGTAGCTAGCCAAGTACAGTCATGCGTCATAAGTGCAGTCAGAATAGACAAGGCAATATGATCTTTAATGCTAGGGAATATGATCTTCGAAGTATTCTTGATTAAACATTGGTACGTAGTACTTTTGTTACCGCTTACCTCAAACGAATGTTGTCATACTCATTTCTCAGTGCCGAGACTACCCACGCGAAGTCGCGACGGAAACTCCCCATATCCGACGCGACAATTGTTTCCTTTAAACATTTAATAACAAGGAAATCTTCTTTTATTAGTAGGTACTTAGGTCAAATCGTAAAGACGGACGTTATCATGATTTTCGTTTAGATAGGTGTACCTACTTCTTTATCTTTTCAAATAAGTACCTACCTAGGTACATTTCAAATTGCTCTCTTCTAAATTTGAAGCTATAAGTAAGTGTCGTACACGCCCACGTGAATTTCGTTTTTACGGTTTCATTCATTTTTTTCATTCCTTTCCTCCAAGGCATTTGCCGTCGCGGCATTCGAGTCGATTTTACTGCCAAGTCGCGCCAATGTGTTTTACAGCAAAAACAGTCTCCCATTCTTGGCTCTATCTACGCCGTAAGAGTTTGAGACGTGAGCTATCTGTATATATAAAGTCAACCAGTATATCTATCTATGTGTACAATAGAAGTCGAATGGAAATGTATTTTGTTTACGTTCCCATTTCGTGCTCGCATTATTTCCATATGAAATAATGTTATCTGTAAATGACATGTGACACTCACACGTATGTCTCTGTCATGTGAACTAAATTAAACTGGGATTGGAGTGGCTGTATACAGGTATAGTTGAAATTAATAAAAGCAAATAAATACGATAGTACTAGTAATACTAGTAGTTTGTAGCTTTGAGACATAATATACCTATTATGATTAAATAATTAAGTTATCGACGTGAAAAAGAGCCTTCTTTGAAAGCCAAGTTTCAATAAAAAAAATTGACTTTGATAGGTATAGGTAAACTCTAACGGTAGAGTTTATAGTTATAGTATTTGATACAATTTTGTAGGAAATACCTAAATTGCTTTTGCCCGCGTCTTTGTCCGTGTGAAAAGAGTTTATAGTTATAGTATTTGATACAATTTTGTAGGAAATACCTAAATTGCTTTTGCCCGCGTCTTTGTCCGTGTGAAACTATAGATACTTATTATGAGCATTGTACGGGCTATTACTTTATGCATTACTTTATTAGTTCGTAATTTCGTAATCGATCATCAAGCGCATCGTACGCTCTCGCCACAAAGTGTTAAAAGTAAGTAATTTATGCTCTCGCTATCAACGGCGAATCCAGGATTTTTTTCTGGGGGGGGGGCACAAGTAGCACCGTGGCGGACTATGCATGTTGGGGGGCGGGGGTTGCAACAAATTGGCGCCCGCCTTGAAACGAATCCTAAAGACTTACGCCACTGCAGGACCAGATTCAATCAAATCTGTTATTTCTTTATTTGATATGCACTGTTATGGAATTTTCCCTCCACAGTAGGTAAACAAAAAACAGTCTGGGGGGGCACGCTTTTGATATGCATTGTCATGGAATCTCCCTCCACAGTAGATACACAAAAAAGCAGTCTACACATGCCCCCCCCCCCCTCTAAATCCGCTACTGCTCGCTAACATTCACTTATCATTCCTAAAATTTTGATTTCTTTAGGCCAAATACATTTTTTTGTAAATAGTTATCTAATAAGTATACCGATTACAGTTTCATTATTATTATTTTTTTATTATAATTGTTAGTAAGTAGGTACTAAGATTTTTATATTCCATTTATCTCCAAAATAAAATATCAACAGTAAAACAGAGGTAAAACCACTCCCAGACAGGAGAGCACGTCGATCCTTTCAACGTCCATTTCAATTTTCATTTGATTTTCCACCCTCATTATAATTTCAAGGGTGGGTGAAGGATGTCTCCCCCAAATCAATGCGGAGTTCAAAGATGTACTTTTTCGTTATTAACTTTCCAACCCATTTTGTTTTTTCAATAAACATTTTAATGATATTCTTGAACAAAATAAAAAAGATTTGTTTTTTTTTTCAAATACCGAAGTATAGTAGGTAGGTACATGTACAAAAACTGGGGTAAATATGCAAACTGATAAACTAATTTATTAGGTACTTAAACTAGGTATCTTCATAAATTATTTCTTGTCTTGACTACTTATAAATTCATAATGTATTTCTTTGATAAATTTCCACTACAAAAGTTGTGGCCTTCAGAAAAAAATATCGGCTACTATTATTAAGTATCAGTTTTGATGACCCAAACATAATTGTAAGTGTCCATAAAAATCATTAGATGGGTCACGAGGAGAATAAATATATGTAGAGTCAACTGAATGTCAAGTTAGTTTACATGGATCTCTATACGTAGGTAATAGAGGCGAAATTGTAATAAAATTGGGTAGGTTGATGTGTTGTTGACCGTACAAAGAGTAGATGTGGCAGACGTAATGTATAATCGATATGAGTCAGGCCAGATTATCTCCAAGGCAAGGTGTAGTCAATTGCATCATGCAGAGATAAATATTAAAAATGTAATCAACGAGAGAGTTTAATTTTAAGTAATCACGAATGGCAATTTTTTTTGCCTTATTTTTATCCGGCTCTAAGTACCTTGTACTATTATGTATTATGTGCCCTAGATGAGAAAATCAACGACAATATTATCGATTTTGTAACATACGAAGTTGATAGTGGCGTAACGATAGGGTGGCAAGTCGGCAAAATGCCATGGGATCCCAGTCTAAATGCCTGCGCAGATGGATGACTGTTTTTGTTGTCATGAGGAAGCACTAAGAGGAGGGCTCCCAGTTGGAATGAGATGAATCAGATGATCAGGTGAGTTTTTTTTTTAATTTGCCATACCCCCAAGGCAGAAGTTGCGCCGCTAGGTGTTAAACAGGTGTTTTTTAGGAATCGGTTGTTAGTCATCTGAAATTGTGTATAACAGTGTACACAGTATACGTCAAAACAAAAGAAACCTTCCTATTCAGAACAATGATCTCTGTAAAATTAAAAATGGCGATTGTTCCAGGCATGAAAATTAATGTTCCGACAGATACTACGAACAAGATATAAATAACTGCTAATAGCCCACGGTGTAATGATGTAGCTACAATGGCAGTGCCTATTGTGTCGGAGAACACGTATTTTTCTAACAATGCTTCGAGTAGGCATAAAAAATCAACCAGAAAGATAGATTTTCAATATGATAAAGTTAGGTTAAATAAATGATTTTGATTTATTAGCTAAAGTTTTTCACCCGTTAATAATGATGATGGATCTACTAGGTGTACTCGTGTGAGTACACCTAGTAAGATCCGTCAAAAACTTAACGAAGTAAATATCGTTATATGGGTGGCTTTGTTACACAACAAAGCCACCCATATAACGATATTTACTTCGTAGCATACATACTTCACATTAGTTTTCTGTGACATTTTAGGATATGTATTATAATTATTATAGCCTTCATAGGAGTAGAACCAGAACAATCTCTCTACATCTGCTTTCCCTTGCCTCCTAGCGTCGAAACCCAGGATCCGCTTTTCTACTTATTACACGACTGACCAAAAAAGGAGTGTTATGTGTTCATGTATGTATGTAAGTTTCTTTGTTCCACCATAAGTCCTGAACGGCTTAACGGATTTTGATGTGAGAGGTATTTTTAGATTCCTTGCATTTCTCCGAGTGACATAGGCTATGTGAGTTGTCAGTCGTGTTATTTATTTTTCAATAAGTTATGTTCTTCTCCACTTCTCATTAGCATGGTCATAGGATAGGACAATATCATATATTATCTTTCTTTATCTTGATGTTATCACCTTTTGTGAGGTATGCTGTGGTTTTTGTTACAATGAGAACGCTCAGAGCGACGATGCGGTGGTCGTTAGTGTCGTTACAGGAAAATGTCTTTTGTTCGCGGAAATCGAACAATGCTGTTGATAATAACTTTAAATAACTTCTACCTTTTACTGTTATGATTTGGTAAATGTTAGTACTTAGTGCGAGCTCATTAGGTACCTACTGTTAAAGATTTGTTTAAGTTAGGTACTTTAAAAGAACATGAAAATAATGAATTCAGGGTCGACTCGGGGCACTTAAAAGTACATGGAAAAGTATAGGTATCACTTTTTATAGTGGTTCGTATTTCAGGTGGTATACTTTTCTATGTGGCCCACGTACTTACCTATTTCCCTACACAATTTTTATCCTCACAAAATATATTGTAAAAAAAAGTATTGCCAATAAAAAAGCTAGAAACAATCATAACTTGCAGCTTTCGAGCGGAAAACTTCGTAAATTTTCTCGCACATCTTCCATCAAATATTTATTCCCTTTGGTCCGTACACGTATCTCTCTCTCTCTCAGCCGAAAGACGTCCACTGCTGGACAAAGGCCTCCCCCAAGGATTTCCACAACGACCGGTCCTGCGCTGCCCGCATCCATGCGCAACCCGCGACCTTCACCAGGTCGTCGGTCCACCGAGTGGGAGGCCTGTCAACACTACGTTTTCCGGTTCGTGGTCGCCACTCGAGAACTTTTCTGCCCCAACGGCTATCTGTTCTGCGAGCTATGTGCCTCGCCCACTGCCACTTAAGTTTGGCGATTCTGCGGGCTATGTCGGTTACTTTAGTTCTCCTACGGATCTCCTCATTTCTGATTCGATCACGCAGGGAAACTCCGAGCATAGCGCGCTCCATCGCCCTTTTACACGTATAAGACGCCAAAATTCAAATAAATCCATGCTATATTCAATTGTATTCAGCGAAAAGGGCTCTACTGGGCCGTGAAATTTCCTTTTGCATATTGTATGATGAAAATATGTCTTTCATGCAGTGTAGTCTTTTTGTTTAGCGACCTCAGTTTATCTCGACGATATTTGCATATAGGATATTTTACATCTTTGTTTACATTCTAGATAACAGCTACAAACATGTTAACTGTATGTTTCGAGATATTTATGGTGTTGTCGCAATATATCTTGTGAGATGGTTTATTTAAGATTAAATGTATTAACATGTTCAGGTAACTAAAAAAGTTTTATTAGTAGCCTCTCCTGGCGTTTTCATTATTATCAATTACAATCTAATAAACTCACAATAATTCTGAGGTTAGCGTAATTAACTAATAGGTAACACAAGTATTAAGTAGGTTGTTTAAAATTAAATGTTCCTTTCAAGATTAAAAAAAAATATTCACTATTTGCATTTACTTAACAATATTATCTATATTAAGTGAATGCAAATAGTACATGTTTTTTTACTAAGTATTATATTACTTTTTCTGATCAAAATTGAAAGGTGAATCGTAGAATCCGTAACTTTACTAAACTAGGTACTAGTTATGTTACCTATCTATGTATTCTGTGATATAAATTACTGCCACTAGCCACAATCCCAAAACGCAAAATACCAATGAAACCATATTCCTTCGACAGTAGTATTTAATTCAATAGGACGATGGCGGCGCAATTAATATTTCTTATATCACAAATAGACTATTTGTAAGCCAAATAAGAACGTAGCTTGGGTGTGCCAAGATCAATAAACGAGGTCTACTTTGCAAACGCTGCACGCGACGAATACAATATTTGTCAAGATATATTAAATAGAAATAGCCTTTTGAATTTAGGATCAAATTGATACTTGATGATCCAGGCTAAATGAACCAAAAATTAAGTAAAAGCAACTTACCTAACTAGGTATGTAATTTCCATCGTCCAGTAAGTAAATGACATTATCTTCACATACCTACCTAGTTCCTAAATGAACAAACAGATCCAATAAAAAACCATCCAATTTTTATCTATAGTAAGAAACTATATTTTCAACACACTTGCTCGTAGAGTGGGTCTTATTACATCGAATTTAGGCCCATAATGCCAAATATTACGAAGGTATTACGAATATATTACGGAGGTGTTTGGAAATAAAAATTACCATACTGCGCTATACAAAAGATAGAAAACTAATGCGCGTTATGAATTCCACAAAGCATTTTTAATTTAGCCGCATAATACATATTAGATCAAATAGGGAAAATAACAACAATTTTTAAATCAGCAAAGATAATAATTTTTATACAGCCATGCACTGGCTGTATGGCGATATACCATCCGCAGCGTGAACCGCGCGCTCCCTGCGCACGGCGCGGGACGGCGGGCGGCGGCACGCGAATAAAAAACAAGACTATATTTATTATGTTGTGTTTGTTAGGGACATTTTCCGATTTTCGCCGTGTTAGCATATTAAATATTTAATAAAATGTCGACTAGTATAAATATGTAAATTTAACTCCACCTGAAATCAGTAACGACGCGCGTAATGTTTATTGCCTCCAAAATCAAACGTTAGTATTTGGCGGCATGCATACGAATGTTTTATAAAGTGGAGGAATGACAAAAGGGTGCAATCGTTTTCCGATAATTAGATGTGAGGACCACATTAATTTTTTTTACTCACAAGTGTGTTGAAAAACGTCGTATGATACACGTGTCCATTTGGTCATTACGCACACTCGGCTTTATTAGCGCGCTCGCCTTCGGCTCGCGCGCCAATCTCGCCTCTTGTGCGTAATGACCAACTTTGGACACTTGTATCATAATGTACTATTACAGGCACAGATTACTTATTACAGGTTTTAAACAAGTACGTACCTACCTTTCTTATTGTTACTTTTTATCTATCGCGTCACATAGGCAGAAAATTCAGGATATTTAAAATATTTTCTTTGCGTCAGACACGACTGAGCGTCACACATAATCATAATCATTTTTTTGTTAACATACGTTTGTGTTTCGTTTGACATGCTTTAGTCCAAAATTATCCTACTAAATTAATTCTGATATTGGAGGAATCAACTGCCGACTTAGTATGGCTGGGTTTTCAGAAATAGGTTAAATGTTTCGAACATCCCGTCAATTTTAAGAGCACAACCCTTTCCCTTCCGATCGGAGTCAAACCCTCGCCCCGGGGTAGCGTGTCGGGAGAATATAAAGCTATCGCTTTACTACAAATGTTGGTAATATACCTTTATACGACATAATTTGATTGTGCTGTCCCTTTTTATAGCGGTGGCTAGATTTTGTGACTTAATAGTTATAAAAGGTAGCTTCACACTGTTTCGTGTCGCGGTTTCAAAGTCAAATCATTTATTTTGTGGACATAGGTTTACATAGAGAGGTGTTACACTTAAATGAGTTCATCTAAGACCCGCCATAAGGCATACAAAATTTAAAAAAGTCATTAGTAAAATAGGTACTGTTGGGAACAATCTCAGAATACGAGATTATATACATTTTTCGACGAACAATATACATTTTTTCTACTTATCTAGTCTTGTACGTACAACGATGAAAAGCAATATATACCTGGATACGGCATCACGTATACCCCTTACGGGGAAGACAGAGCCTAGAGTCATGAAACTCGAACACGTTTAGTTGGATAGTGGATAGTGCGGGTTTATTGGTGGAATTGAAATTCAGATTTACTGTAGGTACCTGTCACTATATCTGAATTTCAATTTAAATATATGGAAGAAAATAAAAATATTACCTACTTAGACACAATAACTTATTTAAAGAAAAATCTTCCTAAACATAATTAAAACTATAGGAACTTACCGAAAAATATGCTGCTGTCCGATAAAAAGCAGAAAATGTAGTTTCAACATAAAAGACATCAAAGTAATCTACGTACAAACAAAAAAAATATAGACAAAGGGCAGAATCAAGAACCCTTACTGAAGAGCAAGTATCTCTTAACTTCTGAGTAAGTACTCATAAATACCAATATTTCTTTGGAACTCGTTTGAGGGGATCGTTTCCAAGCTTCTTTTTCTGATGGAGAATATTCTTTTTATTATTTTTGTTCGTTTGTTTTTTTAAGTTGTGATTTGTTACTTGCTCAGTACAGGCAGACATTGTGGGTTAAATATTGACCAGAATTTTACCCAAGGCTAAGTAGTACTTATATTAATTCTGTGCCAAGGCTCAGCAGTGTTCTCTAAAGAATCTAAATAGCACTATATTTTTATAAGTCAAGGCGAATGTCTTCGTTTGTACTCGTATGCTTTTCGAATGTGGGGTAGAAAAAAAGGGCGTGAAGGTCTGACGCGTAAGGAATGAGGGCGAGGGTTATCCCCTAAACATTACCAGGCGCTAAGGACGAATATAAATGAGCTGCCTAAGATTCTATAAATAAAGATATTTTATTATATTTACATTAAAATACACATGGTACATTTTCGATAGGATTGTAGATTGTAGATACACACTTATTAAGTAGGTATAGTATTATCTATACATATAATAAAACAGTAAAAATATTTTGTCTGTACTTTTAGTATTTTTGACTGAAATGGATAGAGGGACACTTAGAAAGAATAATAGAACTCAAAAAATTTTTTTTTGGAATTTCTTGTCTGTCTGTCTGTATGTATGATCACGCTAATCTCCGAAAGTACTGGACCGATTTGAATGACACTTTTTTTGTTGTATAGCTATTAAGCCTGGGCAACATTTAGGCTATATATAATTGATTTTGGAAACTGGAACACCTGATGTTGAACCAAAACAGAACATTTAAACTATAAGAAATATGGACATGGTGCCTTAACAAAAGTCGTTCAATCTGATGAGCATTTTCTGTTGACGGATAAAAATCGAAGATCAGGATCATCTGATGAAGAATTCTAAGAGACCAGCTTCACTATAACATATATGGAAATGGCGCCTTAGTAAAAGTCGTTCAACCTGATGAGCAATGATGTATAGAAATTGAAGATCTTAAAACATCTGATAGATTTTTCACCTAAGCGAAACTCACGCGGGCGATGCCGCGGGCGACAGCTAGTTTAATAATAATTGGTCAAGTGCGTGTCGGGCCACGCGCAATGTAGGGTTCCGAAGGTACCTATCCTGTAAAAATGCGGACACATGAACCTATATTTACTTCCAGTTTTATATAACTAATGAAAACTAATGAAAAAACCTAAGTATATACCATCATAAGAATAAAAATTGTTCCTACGAATATTTTTTATACTAAAATCAATTTTGTAAGTTTATCGTTTATTACTCATTAACGTGTAAAGTCTTACCGTGATAATTTTCCATTTAAAACAAAAAAGATGGTCTTCATATACTCATAATATTTTTAATAGACCTATCAAGTGATATCCCACACGATGATATAATTGAAAGAAAAAAAAAAGTACTATTTCGTATCCGATAATTTTTTAATGAGTCTCATCTGGTCTGTGGTCTCACCTCACCACGACAGAAAACCCATGGAAAATAATATCTAATACTGTGTGATAGATAAAAACTTAATCATGCCGCCAAATCAGACATGGCTTATCACGAAAATGTGGGTCGTTCCCAAAGATTATAGAGCGAAAATTTTCCTAAAATTTGAATGAAATGCACCTAAAAAGGCCCGTATTAATAAATGACACTCAAGGCTTAGCTCGATTTTGAAAGCGCACTTGAGTCGCGTTGCTAATTTATAAATCTTACTTGAGTTCTCGCTTGAGTTCCGCGTATCAGCCGAGTGCAGACGTATTAATAAACAAATATCAGCACTCAAGATGCTACTCAAGAGCGTATTTGCTGATGACAGTACATTCATGACTTGAGAGTGACTTGTGACAGTAGTTAGACCAGACTCAGTAAAAAATAATAGACCCGGCTTAACAATCTATATCCAAACAGTATTTATGTGGCCGGTTTCCATGTTTTGTCACTATTTTCAGTATTTTGTGCCAAATCCTTTGGCGGCGCCGGGTTGAGGTATGCACGGCACAAAGTACCTACTTTTCAAAACATGGAAACCGCCCGCATAAATACTGTTTGGATAAAGATTGTTAAGCCGGGTCTATTATTTTTTACTAAGTCTATGGTTTGACACCATACGCCATGTCAAAATTCAGCTTATCAGTTTGAAGTTGTGTGTGTTCTGAGATCTCAAGTGATACACCGTTGATATACCTAGGTTTATTAATTAGCGACGATCTTAAGTGCGTGAACATAACTTGAGTGCGAATCGGCTGAGTTCGCACTTGACAGCTGTCTTGAGCTTGGTTTATAAATACCGGCCTAAAGCTTGACCAATATGACAAGAGCCAAGGAACTTTCTAAATAATTCCCTACTATTTGTTCCAGGTAATCTGAAGAGGCGTCTCGGCCGCGCTCGAGGATTCGTGCTCCGCATGTTCGACGCCCTATGTAATTGTACGCAGACCGCTGCTGCGGCAGCCCGGACTACTGCCCGCAACAACCCGTTCACCAAGCGCTAACCCGATCACATCTCACCGAAACCAATCGAGAATGGAAACATGAGTAGCGGTCCAGTCATAGGGTCCAGCTAAACATATTCTAAATTCAAACGGTTTTTTTTATTGAATAATGGTGGCCAGTTTTCCAGTGGTTTGGTTGAACTTCTACTGAACTTACCATACTGGCTGGTTAACAATTAAAAAGAATAGCAAAGAGAGACGATTAAATAAGGTACCTTCATAACATAAAATTTGTGGTACCATCTCGGTGGTACCTTTATATCAAATACTATAAAAAGTATTTGTTTACATCAATGTGTTCCCAATTTATCTAGTAGAACTTGTACCAACCAGTTAATAACGCACACTAGATACCTAAGTAGGTACCCCCACGTTTTAAATTGGCTAATGGAAAAACAATTACCTAAAAAATATAAAACTACGGTATTCTCATCGAATAGAATTTCGATGAAATAATACTAGGTACCTAAGAATTGGTATTTTAGAGAAACTTAAATTATTACTTAGAATATGTATAAAATAATTGATACTTTTGTAATAAAACGTTTGATATGATCGCATATCGATAAAAACATATATTCTCGATGAATTCTCGATGGAAAATACGAAGTAGGACTTCATAAAACAGTTAAATAATTTAAACATATGCACATCCTGAAATGGTTCTTGTGCATGTTTACAAAAATCTATTAGTGGTTTTAAATGCGGCAGTGCATGTTTACAAAAATATATCTATTAGTGAATTATGGTGATTTCGTAATCAACCAATAACGATTTATTTTGCGAACATGCACAAATGTTTCCTTGCTTTGTAGCTGCACCGCAGCTTTATAGATAGATAGATACTTCATAAACCCTGGGTAAAATTTGTGTAACTCCCTAGGGTGATTCTGATTGATAGATTAATATGCAATTAAAGGGTTAAACTAACTGATGAGGTATTTAAAAACAATCTATTACTATTGACAAACTCTGTAACCGCTATGTCGCGTTGATCATAGGGGAATAGCCTTCATGTACCTACCTATATGTCAGTTCATTCAGTCAAGGTCTGTAGTCAGGACCACCCAAACCCTGCCTGTCCTTAGTCTTCCTGTAGTCTTCTAGTTAAAATTAACGGGTCACTCGCGTACTGTAAGGTCGGGGTTGCAGACTATAGTTTCGGACTATTTAGATGTCCAATTTGGAAGCAATAAAATGGTTTACCCTGCACATAAAATGCATCAAAAATCTGATTTGGATGGATCCGCGCCCGTAACCCGTTTATTTTAACTGTGTAACTTTATCTTACGTTAGTTTAATGATATATAATTCTTGTAGCATCTTTAAAAATAAAAAAAATACAACATGGTGTTATGTGATCGGTGTGACGACGCTTATAGTTCGTAAGACATGTATTTAGCAATATTTAGGAAACTTTACTGTCTCAAACCTTGCGTACATAATGTCTTATCTATGCGCCTTTTGAGTATTTATTATTGTATACAAAAACTTTGAATTTTTACGTTGTCTTTACACAAAATTGTTCAAGAGCGAAGAAACCTTATGTATCTAACTGTACGAATTGTATTTTTGAATTAGTACTATTTTAATATCATAGGGTTTATTGTAGTATTTTTCAATGGGTGAGTAATTAGATCATAAAATTCAGTGTAGCATGTGCGTAGCACAAATAAAAACCTATTTTGGACCACTTTTAGGTCAACAGCCGAGTGATGGGACTTTAGTCGTGTCTCGTGAAATACCAAATTGTATCTTTATATACCCGGTTGTGCTATTACTACCTATTTATTACTTTCAAATGAAAACTTAACTAAGTAGGTATTAAATATTTATTTTTCGTTGCAGTTAAAACAAGCTATAGGACAGGTTAATTTGCTATATTTGTAAGGAGTACCTAACTTAATAACTCTGCGCTCAATTTTTTTGTAATTTTTTCACATGCATTTAATTTATACCTAATCTGAAGTCTATAAGGACAAGACGTTACTGTTAATATTAATCTATTTTAAGGTTTTGTAGGTTTATTGATCGTAGAAAGATTTGAATGTGTAGATTGCCTCTAAAGAGAGAAAACAATGTCTATAGATTCCATAAAACAAAAGAGCTTGAGATAAGTATCTGTTCACATGTGGATTGATAATAAAATGTTAGTATTATTTTTGTGAAGTATATAACTAAACCTGATATATAAAATTCTTCTACATACCTATTACGTAAGATCTGTGTTATTTAATGTTAAATGTGATATCCTGCCTGTAACCTTCACTTCCGGTGTGATTCTAACTCGTATTCTCAGATTAAAATCATTTTCTAAATAAAATTACTTTTTATTTCTGATTCCTGGACAAGTCTGTAAGATATAATACAGTTATGAAAATATTAAACCACTTGACCGTTTATTAGAAGCTTTTTAATAATGAGATAGGCGTTTCCGTTTCCGCTGTGTTTCTGTCTCTTTCTACCCTTATACCGCTATCCCTTTCGCACCCTCCTTCCTTTTTTTCCTAGGCGTGGGGGATCTGTCAGAGAGGTTTCGAGTGAGCGACAGAGCCGTTTGTGGTCATTGGTGTGAAATTTTCCGTTGTGTGAACATCGAAAAATAAGTTAGTGCAAGTGAAACTGCAGTTAGTTTCAAAATTTTTATTTGTGTTTTTATAATTTAACGGTTTTACCGTTCGGAATTTTTGTGTTTTTCCTTTGCGAGCGATCTACAGAACCGCAGTAAGTTGCACAATTTTTACTTGCTTGTTTTTATTTTCAAATTTAACGGTTTTACCGTTCGGTTTTTTGTGTTTTTCTTCTGACAGTTCTTGATAAAACTGGTAATAGTTCGTTTAATTTCATAAATTTCTTAATATTTGTTTGAATTAATTTTCTTCTACCCTAAATATTTAGCTTTTTGTATTTCAGTTTGTATTTTATAAAAATATAATTATGGATAATGAAAATGAAACTACTCCAATTACTGCGAGTACTTCTAAAGAAATACCGCGTAAATCACGTTCACATGAGGTGCGGGTGTCGCCGCCCAAGAATAGTAGCTCGTCTTCCTCGTCAAGTTCTGACGAACCTTCGCGAGGTTCAAAGAAAAACAAAAAGCGAAAACGTCGCACTCATAATAAAAAACAAAAACGTGATCGTGATCGTCGCCTTTTAGAAAAATTATCCAAAGAAGTAGGTGAATTAAGAAAAAATATGGGTAGATTTGATAATTACCCAGATGATGACAATCAGTCATTTATTTCTGATGTAAGTGGCGAACTTTATAATAGCTGCTGTGCCCAAAGGCCAGTAGAAGAAAATTTAGCTCCATATGAGCCAGAAACGACCGAGGTAGTAGATTTAACCTTTAATATTGATACGAAAACTAAAGATCCTGCTGTGCCAGTGACGCCTCAGGAATATATCAATGCCCTGAATGATATTCAACGTTTTGGTAGCAGTGCTTGGTCTGATGTACGGTATCTCGATACACAAAAGTTATATAATCATTCGCCGGGTTTCATTGAACTTGAAACAAATGAAGAGTTAAAAAGCTTTTGATAAAAACGTGCGCCATTTAAGTTATTCTGATAAATCATATGCCGCTATTACGTTTTGTATTCTAAAACAAAAGGAAGTGTTCCTTAACAGCTTACGTAGTTTAATAGCGTGGTCTAGATCATCAGGCGCATCATTATCTCAATTGAATGAAAAGATTGAGGAATTATTTCTCAAAGGCGACTTTCATAAAGTGTCAGCGGACTTACTGCAGATGGCCTGTGGCCATAGAGCAGAGGCTATAGAAATGAGACGTGATAATATTCTCAAGTGTGTTCGTGATCCTTTGGTAAAAAGTACCATAAATAAAATTCCTCCAACAAACACTCATATTTTTAATCAGGAGGCCCTTACATCAGCTCTAGAACGAGCAGGTGGAGTAAGAAAGGCCTTCTGGCCTGTAAAAGACTCCAGCAGCGGTAATGCTTCGCGAGCAAAACCCACTAATGCTGGTGGCGGCCCCTCGCGGGGGCATGCCCATCGTAATGTACCATCGCGTGGTACGACTTGTGGCCATGGCCACTGTTGTGAGGCTGCTTCCAGCTCTCAGATACAGCACTGCCACCATAGCCAGCCCTCGCAGGGCGGTTACCGGGCAAATAATGAGCACCGTAACTACAATGCTCATAATAGAGGTTCTTCCTTTCGATCTCGCGGATCGAAGTCAAGATCAGCACCTCAAAGAGGACAGAAGCGTTCAGGCTCTCCCTCTGGTAACAAAAACTACAAAAGACAGAAATATTGACTATCAATATTTCCAAGCAGGTCGGCTAGCACAGTATGCCAATCGGTGGAGGGATTTGGGGGCTCCAGACTTGATCATGAAAATAATAACAGGGTATCGCATACCTTTTCTGAAAAAAGCCACCATTAAAATTACCCGATCTAAGGAACGATCATTATCGAACATTAGAATCCGACAGAAATGACATTAGTTATAGACCAAATGAAACGTCAAGGTGTTCTGGAGCCAGCTGTTCTCTCTCCAAGTTTTATTTCCCCCATTTTCCTTATTCCGAAAAGCGATGGCTTGAGCTGTCCAATATTCAATCTGCGCCTGCTCAACCAGTTTGTACAGACAGATCATTTTTCGGCTCATAAACATGTTTCGCATACCAGATTTTCTCCAGCCACAGGACTGGATGTGCAAGGTGGATCTTTCTCAGGCGTACTTCAATTTAGCGATTGCCCAGCCGCACAGAGCTTTTCTGCGGCTCATATACAAAGGCGAATTATTGCAAATGACGTGCCTCCCATTCGGGCTCAGCACGGCACCGAAAGTTTTTGCATGCCTGACAAATTGGATCGCTCGAATCCTGAGAGACCAGGGTGTGAGATTAGTCGTTTACCTCGACGATTTCCTTCTGGTACATCAAAACCCCGAAACCTTAAAAAACCATGCCAAATTGCTTGTAAAAACTCTGGAACAGCTAGGATTCCAGATAAACTTCGACAAGTCGATTTTAATCCCACAGAGGTATATGACCTTCCTGGGCATAGTCTGGGATCCTTGGAAAAATCGCAAGTACCTGCCGGCAGAAAAGTCTGCTGCTATAATTCAAAAAGCCTCACGAGCTTTAGAGACGGGCAAAATAACGATAAGAGAACTTCAGAGTCTCATAGGCTTACTGAATTTTGCAAGCTTTGCAGTGCCTCGAGGCAGATTAAACCACAGAGCTGCACTCTGCTTCTTGAGCACGCTGACAACTCTTCCAGCTGCAGCAAAACATTGTCCTCCTGCGCAAGTTCAGGAAGAATTGGAGTGGTGGATTCAAAATTGCAGTCGGTCATCGTTGATGCATCTGCCTCCACCAACTCACTTCTTAACAACCGATGCCTCCAATCTTGCTTGGGGGGCTCAATTAAACAATCTGACAATGTCTGGCACTTGGACCCTCGAGGAACAGAAGGCTCACTGCAATGTGAAAGAATTGTTAGCAATTCTAAAAGCCCTTCAATTACATGCACGGAATATGGAGAAAGCGTCATTGCTAATCCAATCCGACAGCCTATCAGCTGTAGCTTATCTCCGAAACGAGGGGGGGACGAAATCACAAACCCTTCAAAACATAACGAATCAGATTCTACAAATAATAGACTATCACCAGATAAATTTCAAAATTTATCATCTTCCCGGTCAACTGAACAGCTACGCGGACAGTCTGTCCAGACATCGCCGTATTCCAGAGTGGCATTTGCTCTCGAACTGCACCGAAATGATTTTTGCGAAAATGGGAACTCCAGTAATCGACCTGTTTGCGTCGAAAACAGCCCACGTAGTGCACAATTATGTTTCCCTAGATCAAACCGATCACCAAGCAATGTATCACGATGCCTTCAGCGTGACTTGGAACTTTCCCCTCGCTTGGATTTTCGCTCCCCCATCTCTAATACCTCGGGTACTAATGCACCTCAATCAAGCTACAGGAATTTTTTCTGATTGTGGTACCTCAATGGAGCAAGGTTTATTGGAGAGCGGACCTCAAAGCGCGGGCGATAGCAGCACCGTTCACGCTGACCAATTTGAAACGATTTCTAATCGACACACAAACAGGGCGGCCACCACCCAAAGTCCAAGACATGATTCTCAAGGTCTGGAAATGTGGGGGTGGACAGAAAGAATAGCAGCCTGGAATCCCGACCAAAAATCTCTGCTTAAAGCATCTTGGCGACCCTCTACCCTGAGAACTTATAAGGTTGCTTGGGAGCGTTGGTTAGCCTGGACAAACAGCCACGGTACAGACCCATTGGACCCTAGTGGATCAGAATTAGCCCAATTCCTTGCAGATTTGTATTTAATCAATAAATTGTCCTATAATACTATTCTCCTTCATAAATCGGTGATTTCAACGCTTTGTAATGCAGAATCTTCCGGAAAATTAAGCAGTGATGTTCTAGTCAAGCACATTTTAAAAGCAATTTCTCTGAAGTTTCCGAAAGTACCAAAACCGCCGGTTTGGGACGTCAATACTCTCACTACTTATATGAACGGGTACTGTGTCAAACCTGACAACATTTTTCAAACGGTTCGTCATACAGCAGCATTGCTAGCGCTTTGCTCAGGTCGTAGAATCCACGATCTTACCCTGTTAAGAGTAGATGAGAAAAACTGCACAATCAAGGATGACTGTATCATATTATGGCCTGAATTTGGATCAAAAACGGATTGTAAAGAATACAGACAATCTGGATGGAAAATATTGAGTAATCCAGAAAATCAAAACCTGAATCCAGTTTTTTGGGTAAAGCAAACTATAACACTTTTAAATGAAAGACGTGTTAGTTCTGGTACAAATAATTTATTCATAAAACTTCGAGGAAATCCTTCTCCAGCATCACGCACAATTATAGCAGGATGGATAAAATCTCTCATGAAGGAAGCCGGCGTCATTGCAACTCCAGGAAGTGTACGTTCCGCTGTCGCTTCTAGCAATTGGATGAACAATTTCCCTCTTGATGAAATTTTAGCACGGGGTAACTGGAAGTCGGCTAAGACTTTTCAAAAATTCTATCGTCGCGAAGTGATGGTTTCTACCCCAGTAACTCCAGTGTCACCAAATTTTTCAATACAATTAATTAATCATAATTATTACGAAGTTATTATAATTTTGTGGCTCAATTCATGTCACGTAACGTAATTGTTTTGTATAATAACTTTATGATGATTAAACCAAATTTTATTTACAAGTCCCTGTTTGATTGATTTAATTTATAACGTAGAACTTTTTGTGTTAAAAATGTTGAAATGTATACATTTTTGTTGTTTATATTAGGGAATATCAAATATATTTCCCTTGTAAAATTTATATTCAATATTTATTTTCTATGTTGATTTGAATAAATAACACTTCAGCATATTTGTTGAATTTCTTTCGCACCCGACCTTATTAGATAGTAATTCAAATTCAAAGTTAGTATTTATATACATTACACATACATACTTATTGAAGAATTATTATTATCCACATTTACTCGTTCATTTCACCTGCAATCATATTAGTATATAATATTTTTATAAGAGGAATATATAAGTGACATAGTCACGTGGACTTAAACTCTCTGCATCTTTAGATACTAAGTCACATTGGCGTGTTTTTTTCACCAGGCGATAACAAACAAGTCTCATTATTAAAAGCTTCTAATAAACGGTCAAGTGGTTTAATAGACGCGTTTTACCTGAAATTGACGCATATTAAACTACTTACCTTTATTAGAATCTTAGTTTCTATTTCTGCCTGGTGCATAATAATTTCGACACAATGACCACAAACGGCTCTGTCGCTTACTCGAAACCTCTGACAGATCCCCACGCCTAGGAAAAAAAAAGGAAGGAGGGTGCGAAAGGGATAGCGGTATAAGGGTAGAAAGAGACAGAAACACAGCGGAAACGGAAACGCCTATCTCATTATTAAAAGCTTCTAATAAAGGTAAGTAGTTTAATATGCGTTTTATTTCAGGTAAAACGCGTCTATTTTCTTGTTTATATGCTGGCAAATTATATGATGGCGACTAACCACCTATTCTAATTATGTTGATAGTTAACCTCAATGAAGTAGTTCCTAGAAGTGGGTACCTACCAATAGGCTAGATAGCTAGAAAAAAAGGTAAGTACCTATGTTAGATTTATGGTGGTAACAAAAACTTTATGTCTTGACTCATGGCTGTGACTTTAAAATGCGAACGTTGATAAACAATCGTGATTTCATACAAAACAGATGTAACTACTATTCTTATTAAAATGTATCCTGTAGTCCATTTGAATTTCAATGAAAGCACGTCAAAGCGAAAGGCCATGTTTGAATAAATGCATTGCAAATAACACTTGAATTTAAATGCTGTGATAAGGAACCTATTTACGAGAATAAATTGTGATCAACTTATAAGTTGCTTGTCTGGGGCGATTTAAAAAAAATACTTACATACTTTTATGGACAGGGAAAAACTAGGACATGAAACGAACTTTTAAATGCGAAAGTTAAAAGTGAGTAATGTGTTACTAAATCGCGCAAAATCTACTGGACGGATTTCGATGAAATTTGGAAAAAAAATACAGGGAACAACATAAATAACATAGGGCAGGGTAGGTAGGTACCTTTTATCCCGAATTTCCCATGGAGGCTAAGCCCCGGGGCACAACATGTTTAATTACAAATGCGAAAGTTTGGATGCGTGTTTCTGAGTAGGTATGTTTGTTACTCAATCGCGCTCTACTGTCAACATCAAGTCGTCCCGAGTGCAGGTGCATAGAGACAAGATAAACATGCTAATTGCAGCTTAATCATAAACGGGAAAATGAGTCAAGCATTGCAAGATTAGATTTCAGACACCGGTCAAGCCATTAAAAAACCGGCCAAGTACAACCACCGAGGATTCCGTACACGCAAAGCATCTCACACTACAGCTCTAACTAAAAGACCAACTAGTTTCAAAAACAAACTTAACTTTGCAGTTCGATCCCTCGGAGTCGGAGTCGCCTGGCACAAGCATTTTTTGCTTAAAAGGCGGCTCCAGCAATTAGTTTTAGTTAAAAACCCTGTGTGTTACCTAATAAAAATTATTTTATTAATTTTTATCCCTAAGATTCAAACCGAATCAATGAAAAGTTACCTAAGTTTGTTTTTTAAAACAACCTAGTTGGTCTTTTGGGAAGCGGTGGTGGCCGAGTGGTTAAGGCACCCGCCTGTGGCTGCAAAGTTCCCAGGTTCGAATCCTGCCCGTGCTACATGAGTTTGTATACCAATCTGACTCATGTACCTATGCTAGTTTTCATCGACCACCACTTGCTTCCGGTGAAGGAAAACATCGTGAGGAAACCTGCACTCTGGTTGATGATTATCAGCTAGTGTGTGAAATGGAGAAGGCAATGGCAAACCACTCCATTAACATTGCCAAGAGAGTCGTTGTGTGTGTTTCATTCCATATAATGACCACGACCCTCAGTCATGAGGAAATGCGACTAAAGAGAGAGTTGGTCTTTTAGACATACATGCTAATTGCCGGGAAAGTGAGTCAAGCATTGCAAGATTAGATTTCTGACACCGGTACAGCCAGTAAAAAAAGGTTCGTCATAGCAATAAGCAAAGTACCTTTTCACGTCCGCAAGATGCGAAAGAAGTAGGTCAACCCATCGAAGCTTGCTTAGCCAGACGCTTAATTAATATTTTGCTTTATTGCAAGACCTTCCCTTGTTTATCTTAATGAAAAAATGATGTTCCCTTCATGGGATAAGATAAGTAAGCCATTGTATATTTACCTTTTTATTTATGTTACTTTACTTGTACAATAAAGATACTACAAACAAAAAATACCTCTGCTGTGAAGATTTTTTTTTTATAAAAATTCCTTTGCCGACAGTGACAGACAAGTATCTAAGTAAAATGAACCTACTTTAATTAGAACCAAGTTCTTCATCGTGGAAAAATAACTAAGCAAAAAAATTGCTCAATTAAAATGCATAAGAGGTAAAAGTCGGTTTTTGCAATTTGTTAATGTTAGCTTTTAAAATGCATAAGAGGAAGTCACGAGGATTTTGCAATTTATTAATTACTAGCTTTTGCTCGCAGCTTTGCCCGCGTGAATATCCCACGGGAACAGTGCTTTTTCCCAGGATGAAAGGTACCCTGTCTTTTTCTCCCTCGCGAAATTTCACGTAGATTGGTTTAGTAGATAAAGCGTGAAGAGGTAACAAATAAATAAACAAACACACTTTCGCATTTAGTTAATATTAGTTAGGATGATCAACTAGCTATAGCGGTCCGACCCTGTTTTACCATCCGGGAGATGTTATCTAAACGATAATGGTAAAATCAGTGACAAAATCGGACCAACATACTTTATTTTATACTATATATTGATATTGATAACAGTGTTGCATGATGTCCGGGCTAGAATAATTTCACCCCTTCTTTTCGGGGTTCAATTCCTAATCGGTCTAAAACATGTATGTAAGCTCCTAGTAATAATTTTTAATTGACATAACAACTGAGCTATCAGCATGAGCCAATCGATTGCTAATAGTATGATTGATTGTAAAACACCAGGCGTGTGAGAGTCGAAATTGCCGAAAGAGGGTTCTGTACAAACTTTACTAATAATAACAAGATCGTCTGTAACATGGAACAGACGGGTTTCAATTATTTTGTTAGGCATCATGAAATTTTATGTCAATACGCTGTGTATGCATGTGGTTACAACTCATCCATGTCATACATGCTTTCGTATTCGCCAAAATTAACTAAAACAGTTTCATCTATTAGAAGACATCTGTACCAAAATACATTTTAAAATCTACATCAACCCGAAGTATCACTGAAGGGAATAAAGGTTTACAAGTAAGTGGAAATCAACCTTCTACATCTTAATTTTCAACTAAGTCAAAGAGATGGCGCTATGTGGAAATTTTTACTTTCACTGACCGACGATTATTTACCCCCAAATTTGGTCCACGAATTTTTGAATTTATCGATTAAGGTGATAGCCAAGCTTTGGCTGTCCATACATTTTGTTCTACAGCAATGCTCTAAGCTTCGTTAATGATCGCCATAATAAAATCGAATTTCCAATTCTTATGAAGTAATTGTGCTCTCATGTTGAATTTAACATAATAATTTCTAATAATTTACGAGAAAAACGGCATTTAAAATACGACAAAAATTGAGATTCTTGTTGATGTGTGCGTAATATTTTGTGACATTTAGGGGCGACGTCTAGCAGATTTATTACAAACTACTGATTACATTTATATAAAAGCACTTTGAGACCTAAATGCATGCTACCTCGATGTTGCTAGCCTTGACAGCGCCATCGGCTGTACGTGAAAAACAAAAGATAATTATGAAATGCTAAAAAATTATAAAATAGCAAGTTTCAATATTAAATTAAATTTAGGGTTCAATATACTTATTTTTATGAAAGATTTTTTTATGGTGAAATTTAAATTTGATTACTGGGACTTTCGGATATGAAGACAGGCTATCTAAATATGATATCTGGACATCACCTGGACATCTGGGTGTGAAGTCCTGGACTTTATGTCCTGCTGTCCAGGTTTTCGTATCCAAATGACCAGACTCCCACGTCTTCAAATTCATATGTAGGAGATGATCTTATGGACATCTGGAAATGAAGACCTGGGCATGTGGAGCTGAAGACCTGGACATCTGTACATCACCAGGTGATGTCCAGGCCTTCATTTTCAGATGTCCATGAGATCATCTCCTAAAGCTTTAGTCTTCATATTCAGCTGTCCAGCATTTCATCCAGACACCCAGGTCTTCACATCCAGATGTCAAGATGTCATATTCAGTTATCCCTGTCTTCATATCCAAAAGTCCCAGTTATCAAATTTAAATTTCACCATAAAAAAAAATTCATAAAAATTCGTACTGAACCCTAGACTTATTATTACAAGCTTGCCATTACGCATATGACTGGATTGGAAATATTTGTGCAAAGACAGAAATCCAGCCAGCTCGCTTGCGTGTCGTTGCCGTTCTGTGCGAGGTGAACAGATGGCAACGCTGCTTTTTTAACCCAAAACATAGACGTATGATAAAACAACAAAAGATATTTCTTTCTATCCATAAGAAATCGTTCTGAAACTAAAACAATTTATTTTTGCAAATACATTTATCAAAATAAATTATAGTAGGTCTAGGTAGGTATTATACACGTATTCATTAACAAAAAAAAAGTATAATAATGTTTGCATACATTTATATTTAGTTTTAAAGTAAACAAATAAAAAATAATTTATTAGTAAAATAAATTATTTTTTAGTTTTTAGTTTGAATTTCACAACATATTTTCCGAACGTCTAATTTACTCCTATAACTTCTAGGGCATGAATTATCGATATTTTGAAATATCGATAGGCTCTGTGATTTATTTTAATTATTTTTTTCCGATTTTCTTCATTTTATTTAAAATTACTTTCATGATTTAAATACATTTCATTGAAAGTGTGATTAAGTATGTATTGACCGGTGGCAGTGCGGAAGCTATGTAATCGATCAGCTTCGGATAAGTATTAACAAATTATCAATTAAAATGTAACTAAAGGTACCTGTGTATTACTTTCGTTACTTTATGCATAAAATACGCATTTATTATTTGCAGATTTATTTTTGCATATTTAAAAACGATATTAATTTATATCAATAATAAAAGATATCGATATTCGTGGTTGTATCGATATAATTCTACACTTCATAAGTTGTATTGTTGTAATGGAAGTTTCTTTGTTTGCAATAGATTTTTTTAGCTAAGTGTGTACGTTACGTACGTACGTTATTATTTATTGATAATTTTAGAGAATATTGGCTACCAGATCTGATAGGAAGAGATATCAGAGGCATGTAGGTATATTTTGGCCCGCCAAAGACTAGGAAGCGAGTGCTTGGAGATTTAAAACGATATACCGATTTGACGTAGTTAAAGTCTTATTGAATGATATATTGAAAATGCAAAGACATAAATATATCACACACGTATATATCACCGCAATGTAAAAGAATTAAAGCTTGGCATTTATTTATTGAAAGTTTCAGGTAAGGTCCAGGGACAATAATTATGTGGCAGGAAATGCATACAAATACAAAAACTGTAACGGAGGCACAGAATTAATATAATTAGACGGAGGTTTGTCGTGATGAAGAATTAATCATCATTATCCATCATTCCAAGCAATGAAGGAGTCATCGTGCACAGAATAATGACTGCAATATTTAACAATAAAGGAATAACTATAATGTTTTTTTGTTTTCTTTAATAAATAAAAGTTCGGAAAATATCATTTCATTACTAAAAATAAAAGTCAACAATGTGTAGGTATACCATTTAGTTTTATTTAAAAAATAGAAACCTAGTCATACAATGCAATAGGCATTAGTACATTATGAGATGACCATGACGTCTGCGGTGGTATTTCCTGCTACCAGTCATGGTATCAAGTTAGATTGATTTTTGAAAATGGGTGTTCGAACTATTGATAGATTTGTGTTGGGAATCTAAGAGGTGGTGAAATTCAAACTGCTGAAACTATTGGTAGATAGGTATTTGCATTATATTGTTCGTGAACTAATTAAATTACAGTTTATTACTAATTATGATTTTGCACTATTGAACTTGAAGTTTTTCTTCTTGTAGTGCCTCTCCGTTACCGGAGGCCGGCCGTCAGTTTCACAAACTCTTCTCTGTTCGCCGCTATGCGAAACGGCTCCTCAACCCTGGTGACTCCGGTCTACTCGCATATATTACTCAGCCGCATGATTTTTTGCGTCTTTCAGCACGTCTCGTGCCTTCTATTTTGCCCATCATAATAAGTTGAAGCAGCTGAGCTGATATCTGTCGTGTCGCAAAACGTGTCCCAAATATTCAACTTTGCGCTTTTTGACAGTTTGCAACAACAGTCTAGACATTGCAACGCGCTGGAGAGCCGACTTTCTGAATTCAACTGATACGAACTTGAACTATTCTTATAAATATATTTTTTTGCTTTCTTACAAAATATGACAATGACAAGAAGTAATTATAGGTTATTTTTCGCTCTTTGTATTTTTTAAATTTATTTTTCTTTTTTCTTATGCTGCCAGCCAGTCCGATTGGCATTATTGTAGTTAGACACTCTTTTAAAACAAGTGCCATCTAGTAGCGTATTTTTAAATTTATAACAATGCTTTGCGCCATATTTAATGTCATTTTGAAAGCTCCCCTCGTAGTGTGAGTGAGTGTAGATGTTCACGACGGCACTTAGACGGCATACTGAACGGATTTGTTTTTGTATATCTTTGCTGATTTTCTACGGTTCAATAAGTAAAATCTTTAAATGTAAATATAGCCGTTCAGTATATAGGATATTTTTATGTAATAAGTTGATTGAATGTAAATAAAGATACCCTTTTTCATCCTTAGACTAGCGAACTAGGCTAATATAGGTTAAAATATGTACTAGTTGTTAAGTATTAAAGAGTATTTCCTTCTGTTGTTTTATTTTAGTTCATATATTTAGGCAAACTAATCATAGAAACACTAGAAACAGATAGGTAGAGACCTGAAAAGGTCTGTTTTCACTCGTTGTAGACAGCAACTGTACACGATGTTAGCGTAGCGATGAACACGGGCGCTCTGACGCCGCGCCGAATGGCAGGCGTGGTTTTATTAAGAAGGGGTGGGGGAAAGTTCATATTTATAGTCATTTACTCCGCGCTCGCTTGGAGCCTCCCTGAGCATCGCCGCGTGACACAACTAGTCCTAGAATGTAGCCTAGAGTAAAATACACTTTGGTTTAAGCTGCCACATGTACCTAGATCTAAGGGTTAAGAGAAAATAAATTTGAAAGCTAGAGGGGTAGGCAGGGACCGCTGGCCAGCTCATTAATTAAAAATGTATAAAAGAACGCGCGGTTTCATACACCACACAGTTTCAATTCAGTGCTCTCCGGGATCCAGAAATAGTGAAAAGTACCTAGTGCCTGGCTAGTGACCCTGCCCTCACCCTGGGGTTTTCATAGTGAATTCAATAGTGCTTTTATTTCCACCCAGTGTTAGTTACCTACTGTAGTCCTAGTGCGACAGTATCTAGTCACACCGCACACCCAAAACGGGAGCGGTAATTAGGCCCTCCCGTACAAAGTGGTCCTTCGAGCCGGATAAAAAAGTAGTGAATCAGTGTGAATAAATGGACAGTACAGTAGTGTTTTTTAATTTTAAAATAAATAACAGTGCATAACAGTGTCAGTATAGTATATAACAGTATTTTAAAGTGAGTTACAGTGTCAGCCAGATTGGCATAAAGAAAGTAATCAGTCCAGTGTCAGCCAGATTGGCATAAAGAAAGTAACCAGTCCAGTGTCAGCCAGATTGGCATAAAGAAAGTAACCAGTCCAGTGTCAGCCAGATTGGCATAAAGAAAGTAACCAGTCCAGTGTCAGCCAGATTGGCATAAAGAAAGTAATCAGTCCAGTGTCAGCCAGATCGGCATAAAGAAAGTAATCAGTCCAGTGTCAGCCAGATTGGCAAAAAAGAAAGTAATCAGTACAGTGTCAGCCAGATTGGCAAAGAGAAAGTAACAGTCGTCTACACCTTACATAAAGGCTAACCAGTGCTAAAAGTAAATAGTAGTCCAGTTTATAGACCGATGCCTGTAAAGTAAATAAACACTACAGTCTGTGAGTTTCCCCAAGTGGCGCGATTCGAGTGTAAAGTAACGCGTTGATGTACAGTGGTCCGAAAGGTGGGGGAAGTCTCGAGTTAAGACTGTATACTGTGCCCTGTGTTTTTGAATTACACGAATACGCATAGAGACATGATGTTTATTGACTTCAAGTATTAACAGTGAGTATATAATCCAGTGTATAAACAAATAAGTGTCAAAAGTAAATAAATGGACTGGCATATAGACTGTACGCGAATTTAAAGACTGATATTAGTAAACAGTGTTGAAAATAGTAAACAATAGTGACTCTATAGACTGATTGCTGCTTTAAGTGACTGTTAATAGTAACCAGTGATAAAAATAATAAAGAATAGTAACTGTTAGTGCTGTTATATACTGTGAGGGCAAAATGGTGGTCACTAGAAGCCAGAAGGGTGACGAATCAGGTTCTTCTAACCCGGCGGGACCCGGAGAGCACCGGACTCATCAAGAACCTGCCGAACAAGTATTAATAGACGTTCAAGGAATACAGGGGGTACAGAATGTGCCACGTCCGCCTGTATTGGAAGCTTTTTTGGCAGCATCGGGCAGCGGTATTACTGCTAACCCTACTCGCATGGAAATAGGCGAGTCAGAAGAAGAGGTCGTCTCGTCCAGGGCAACAGAATCGTCTCAGGCGTTGCTGGAAGGATCAAGGCGATCAAATACGCTGAGGCCTAACGACGTTCGGTCACGCCGATCGGCGGCCTCCCGCAAGAAGCTCCTCGCGGAGCTGGAGGCCAAAGAGAAGCTAGCCGAAAGCAGATTAAAGCAGGCCAAAGCTGAGGAGGAATTGCAAAGACTGAAGCTTCAAAAAATGAGGTTAGATGACACATCTGAGGAAGAAGAAGATGATGAACTCGAGTCAGTGAGAATTCAGAATTGGATTGAAAGGACGCCATTAAGGAGTCAAGATATTGCACCGCCAATGGAAGACAAGGTTAAGGAGGTAGAGGCAGCGCCGCAGCGACAAGATGAATATGTGCGGGAGATTGTTCGGGAACCAGTGATAGAGAAATGCACTGATGGGCCTACTCGTCAATCTCAAACTAATGTGGACGTCGCGACGCTCGCTACAGCTCTGGTTCAGGCAGCAAAAGGAAGCAGAGACCCTCCAAAGTATTTGCAAGAGTTACCATTCTTCAACGGCAATAGCAGCGAGTGGCTTGGGTTTAAGGCGGCCTATGAAGACTCACATAAGTTTTTCTCAGCGAGTGAAAACGTGTCAAGAATAAGAAGAAGTTTGAAAGGCACAGCTAGAGAAGCCGTCGGGTGCCTCTTATTCAGTCAATCTGACCCAAAGAAGATTATAGAAGCATTAGAAAGAAGATTCGGTCGACCGGAGTCACTCATACATGCGGAAATAGAGAAACTGAAGCATCTGCATAAGATAAGTGACAGTCCAAGAGAGTTGTGCGTCTTTGCAGGCGCAATAGATAACATAGTGGGAACAATAGAAGCCTTAAAGAAGTCTCACTATTTGTATAATCCAGAATTAGTCCGGATAGTGATTGAGAAACTAACGCCGATACTGAGAAACAAGTGGTATGATTATGTGGCGGTCAAGACAGAAGATATTCCAGATATAAAGAAGCTGTCTAACTTTCTCAATGAAGAAGCGGACAAGTGCGGAGCATACGCATTGCCTGAAATAGTGAAGGAAGATAGAAACTTTCAAGATAGAAGAAAGAGAAAAGAACAAGCCTTCACACTGAAGAAAGAAGTTTCAGAAAAGTGCCCCGCCTGTGAGAAACAACATTACCTAACAGATTGTGAGAAGTTCAAGCAAGCTACAACCGAAGAAAGGTGGTTGATATGTAAGAAGAATAACGTCTGTTTTCGGTGTATAAGAAGCAAACACAAGAGATTCGTCTGCAAAGCTCCAGTATGTGGACAAGATGGTTGTCAAATGAGGCATCACAAACTACTACACTATCAGAAGAAGGCAGCAACGCCAGAAGCTGTGACGTCAGCGAGGAAGTCACCATGGCTACTGATCAACCGAGTTATCGACGGGCATATTTGAAGATTGTTCCCGTAGTGTTGACTGGCCCACTCACAAGCGTCGAGACATTCGCCTTGCTGGACGAAGGAAGCACCGTCACACTGATAGATGCATCCATTGCTGAAGTCATAGGAGCAGATGGGCCAAAGAAGACAATGTGGTTGCAGGGAATAAGCACAGAAGTGAGACACGAAAACAGCAAGATGCTTAGCTTCAAGATCAAAGGGAAATATGTTAAAGAAGTACATGAAGTCGAAGCGGTTCGTACGGTGGATCGTCTGAATTTCGCGTCTGACACAATAAGAAGAGAAGACATTGAAGACTGCGCTCACCTCACAGACATAGCAGAAGAAATCGTGTATGAGAGAGCGACGCCAAAGATACTTATTGGTCAAGATAATTGGCACCTGATAGTGACAAGGGAGCTACGTGTAGGGAAGAAAAATCAACCTGTCGCGTCCTACACTCAATTAGGATGGGTACTGCATGGGTGTCAGAGCTCTACTACTGACACTATCGCCTTCTGTGGAAACCTGAAGCAGATGAAAAGGGATGAAGATATGGAAGAGCTTATCAAAGAACATTTCAAGCTGGAGTCACTTGGTATAGAAGCTAAGAAGCCAAGAGAAGATCCTGAGAGAAAAGCCCTCGACATTCTAGAAGAAAAGAGTCGTCGCCTACCCGAGGGGAGATATGAAACTGGCATGCTGTGGAAGGATAAAGATTTCGTCATTCCCAACAACTATCCACAGGCTGAGAAACGGCTTCATTTATTGGAGAAAAGCTGGATCGTGATGAGGACCTCAAGGAGAAATACAAAGATCGTATGCAGAACCTACTCAAGTCAGGGTATGCTGAACCGGCACCCGCATCTCCAAAACAAGGTAGAACATGGTACCTTCCTCACTTTCCAGTGATCAATCCAGCCAAGCCTCACAAACCACCAAGATTGGTTCACGACGCAGCAGCCAAGTTCGCCGGGATGAGCCTCAACGACATGCTTCTATCCGGGCCAGATCTACTCCAGTCCCTACCAGGGGTAATTATGAGGTTCCGTCAATATCCTTATGCAGTATCGGCGGACATCAAAGAAATGTTTATGCAGATAAAGATAAGAGAAGAAGATCGCGACACACTTCGGTTTCTATGGAGAGATGACCGGCGGGAGGGCGAACCAGATGAATATCGCATGACATCGGTCATTTTCGGAGCAACATCGTCACCATGCACCGCTCTATATGTTAAAAACAGGAATGCAGAGGACTACCAGGAACAATACCCGCACGCAGCAGAGGCAATAAAGAAGAATCATTATATGGATGATTACTTACAAAGTTTTGTCACTATAGAAGAAGCCATAGAGACGACGAAAGCGGTTGACTATGTACATAAACAAGCAGGATTCGTGCTCAACGGTTGGACTTCGAACAAACAAGAGATACTAGTAGAAGTTGAGCCCGAGAAACACTCCAATTTCAACGTGATAATCGGAGGAAAAGAAACAGAGAAAGCTCTAGGGCTTCAGTGGAACGTCCAAGAAGATTGCTTCAGCTTCAAAATCAACAGGATGAAGACACCAGAAGAAGTCATCCAGAACGAGAGAAAACCGTCCAAAAGGGAAGCACTCAGCATCATCATGGCGCTCTTCGATCCCTTGGGTTATATATCTCCGATAACCATGCCAGCAAAGAGGATTTTCCAGGACACTTGGCGATATACCATCGGTTGGGACGAACCAATTCCAGAAGAACTCTGGCCAAGATGGCAGAAGTGGATGAGAAGTCTATTCAGCATAGAAAACCTGAGGATACCGCGGTGCTACGATTACAGAGCATCGACGCGCCGTCAACTACACACCTTTGTTGACGCAAGTGAGGAAGCTTATGCAGCCGCTGTATACTGGCGCTCCGAGAACAACGATGGCAGTATAACGGTAGCATTGGCAGCCGCGAAAAGCAAGGTGACACCGCTGAAACCTATCTCCATACCACGGCTGGAGCTACAGGCAGCACTTCTGGGGGCAAGATTGGCGCATACTGTCCTGGAGGAGCATGAGTTCGAGGTGGAAAAGAAAATATATTGGAGTGATTCACGCACGGCCTTAGCGTGGATACGATCGGAACCAAGAGCCTACAAAACGTTCGTCGCTCACAGATTGGCAGAGATTGAAGATACCACTAAGAAAAATGAATGGAGGTGGCTGCCGACAAAGGAAAACGTGGCTGATGATGCGACGAGGTCAACACCCAACGAGTTTGATCATAATCATCGATGGTTCAAGGGACCAGCGTTTCTCACGTTACCAGAAGACCAATGGCCAGTAGAAGTATCAATTGAAGTTCCTGAAGACGACATAGAAAGGAAACCACTGAGATGTCACTTGGAGAGGGAACAACAATATCCCTATCTACCACAGATAGATAGATTTTCAAAGTGGACAAGACTGATAAGAACAACAGCCTACGTCCTGCTATTCATCCAGAAGTTGTCAACGAAGAGGGCAATGGCAACAAGGAAAAGGACCAAAAAGACAGCAGAGAAGGATCCTACCTGGGCGAGAAACAAGAAGAAAGAAGTCTCCTTGCCTAGACCTAAAAGCAGCTCGACCCATCAAAGGAAATACGAAGAATTGTCGGCATATCTATTAATGAGAGCCGAAAAGATGTGGATAGAAGCCAGCCAAGAGGATTCCTTCCGTAAAGAAAAAATCAGGGTGAGAAACGGTGAGAAACCTGCCGGAGAAGATAGATTAGCTAGTCTCAACACATATATCGACGAAGAAGGCATCTTGAGACTCCGAGGGAGAGTTGCTGCAGCGAGAAACATAAGTGAAGACCAAATCAACCCTCCAGTATTAGACGGGAAGCATCGCTACACCAAGTTATACGTTCAATATGTGCACGAGAAACTCCATCACGGCGGAGTTGGAGCTGGTAGTGAACGAGCTACGGCAACGAGTCTGGATAATCCGAATCAGGCCAGAAGTTCGCAGTGTCATCAAATCTTGCATCTTCTGCAGGATAAGAAGAACGAAGCCATTACATCCAGTGACGGGAGATTTGCCACCTGCACGACTAGCTCATCACGCACGTCCGTTCACCTTTACTGGCCTGGACTATTTTGGGCCCATGGAAGTCACCGTTGGACGTCACAAAGAGAAGCGATATGGAGCGTTGTTCACCTGCATGACGTCGCGAGCCATTCATATCGAGATTGCTCACTCGCTCAGCACGGATTCTGCGATAGCGGCACTCCGGAGGTTCATAGCAAGAAGAGGATGTCCGAAAGAGATGTGGAGCGACAACGCCACATGCTTCAAAGGTGCAGAAAAGGAGTTAGCAGAAGCCGCCTTAGAAGGTCTACAGCATGAGGTCGTCACGCACCAGATACATTGGCGATACATCCCCCCTGCTTCTCCATTCATGGGGGGAGCGTGGGAAAGGATGGTGCGCGCGGTGAAAGAAGCTCTCAAGACTACGCTACACGAGAAGTACCCGTCAGATGAGACACTCGCCACTCTACTTGCAGAAGTAGAAAACACCGTGAATTCGAGACCCTTAACCCATGTCTCAGTCTCTCCTGATGAACCTGGAAGCTCTTACTCCTAACCATATCCTTGTGGGTCCCAATAGTCATGTTCCTCCTCCGGTGTACTTTGGGGTAGAAGACGTCAACGCCAGACAACAATGGAGAAGAGCCCAAGCCCTAGCTGACATATTCTGGAGAAGATGGGTGCGCGAGTACCTGCCCATACTGCAGCACCGGCGGGAGCCATTCAACCCGTCCAAACCACCTGAGGTCGGGGACTTCGTGGTCATCTGCGACGCCAACTTACCGAGAAACACATGGCCGAAGGGGAGGATCGTGCGAGTCTACCCAGGTGCCGACGGAGAGGTGCGAGTCGTCGACGTCCAGGTTGGAGGCGGCCGGGTGTTACAACGTCCAACCAAGAAGATCGTCGTGATCCCAGAGGTATCGCCGGGCGGCGACGGCGGGAGAAATGTTCACGACGGCACTTAGACGGCATACTGAACGGATTTGTTTTTGTATATCTTTGCTGATTTTCTACGGTTCAATAAGTAAAATCTTTAAATGTAAATATAGCCGTTCAGTATATAGGATATTTTTATGTAATAAGTTGATTGAATGTAAATAAAGATACCCTTTTTCATCCTTAGACTAGCGAACTAGGCTAATATAGGTTAAAATATGTACTAGTTGTTAAGTATTAAAGAGTATTTCCTTCTGTTGTTTTATTTTTTTAGTTCATATATTTAGGCAAACTAATCATAGAAACACTAGAAACAGATAGGTAGAGACCTGAAAAGGTCTGTTTTCACTCGTTGTAGACAGCAACTGTACACGATGTTAGCGTAGCGATGAACACGGGCGCTCTGACGCCGCGCCGAATGGCAGGCGTGGTTTTATTAAGAAGGGGTGGGGGGAAAGTTCATATTTATAGTCATTTACTCCGCGCTCGCTTGGAGCCTCCCCTGAGCATCGCCGCGTGACACAACTAGTCCTAGAATGTAGCCTAGAGTAAAATACACTTTGGTTTAAGCTGCCACATGTACCTAGATCTAAGGGTTAAGAGAAAATAAATTTGAAAGCTAGAGGGGTAGGCAGGGACCGCTGGCCAGCTCATTAATTAAAAATGTATAAAAGAACGCGCGGTTTCATACACCACACAGTTTCAATTCAGTGCTCTCCGGGATCCAGAAATAGTGAAAAGTACCTAGTGCCTGGCTAGTGACCCTGCCCTCACCCTGGGGTTTTCATAGTGAATTCAATAGTGCTTTTATTTCCACCCAGTGTTAGTCACCTACTGTAGTCCTAGTGCGACAGTATCTAGTCACACCGCACACCCAAAACGGGAGCGGTAATTAGGCCCTCCCGTACAGTAGAGATACGAAGATTCATGGCAGATTCTATTCTAAAGCTTTTTTATCATTATGTTGACTGAAATATAATCGTAGGCCATAAAATAAATAAAATAGTATGCTTACCGCTCGCCAATTCAAAATGTTTGCCTATAAGTACTGCAACAACGCAACAAAAAAAATAAAACGGAAAATGTTGCTATCAACGCCATCCAGCGGAAATTGTTTAATGAACAGCCCTTCGCTTTATCCTTAAAACACAACCAAATTTTGAAATTCAATAATGATAATTTAGATGAAGAAATGTTCCAAACAAAACTGGTGACAAACAAAGTCATAAAATAAGAAAAATCCAAAATTTTACATAAAATTATGTATTTCCACTTAAAGCTTATTTTCTATGTTTTCTGTAGTTAGGTGAGCGGTCTCTATCCCTCTTCTTTTTTTTCCCCTTTCGTTTTTTATCGATATCTCTTTTCCCCTCTGGACTTTTCTTTCTTCTGTCTCTTCTTGGTGATTCTGAATCACTACTGCTGTAGCGTTTCTTATTTTTTCTTTTATCTTTATCAGAAAGCGAACTCAGGGATTCATTGCTACTATATCGTTTCTTCTCTTTTTTTCTCCTACGAGATCTGTCTTCACTGCTAGAAGAATCTCTTCTGTGTCTCTCTCTGTCTCTACTCCTTCCATTGGAGTTATCTTTTTCTCTATTATTTCTGTAGTCATCTCTATTTGACTCCTTTCTGTCATATTTATCTAAATCTTTATTGCTCGAAGAAGACTCTTTTTCAACTTTTGGAGAGCTATATTTGGAAGACTTTTGGGACACTTTTTCATTTCTCTTGTACTCCTCAAACGAATCAGCATCTGTAATTATAACGATTATAAAATTAAAATTGAATTTCTCTTCATAAATACACCGTTTGAGTTTCGTCCAAGTGTTGTACCTTGAATCACAACCCTCTCCGTGAGGAGTACATGGTTAAACAAGACTGGATGTCATGAGACAAGTCCTCAATGGAATCTGTGGACAGAAACCAATAAAACTCAGTATTTATGACTAAACAAGTTGCAATACTTGGACTGTCAATTAATAAATAACTGTGGAGCTAGTAGGAGTAGTAGTTCATTTCTTTGTAGAAAAAAAAAACCTATAAGACTAAAGATTGTTCATCAAAATTGGCTTTGTACATATTTATGTACAAAGCATTTTTTGTTAAAAAAAGTTTACATAATATCAATATACAATTTTAAAAAATGTATACACTTACTTATCACTTTGGACTCCTTATCATACTCCGATTTAGAGACTGGATGCATCATGAATTCGCTCAAACTGACAGTTTCTTTTTTAATTGGGATGTCCACCATAACCCTGCCATTATCTTCATCCAGACTTACAACCTGCAAATAGAAAAGATTGTTTAGAGCATGTTGATTTGCTAAAGTCTTTGAGATTAGTCTATGGAGACAGATTTACATGCCAACAGGGGGCCGATTCTACGAATTACAAACTTAGATGTAAGATTTCTAGGCTTTATTACGGCTTTATTGGCTTTTGAAACACAACTGAGGCACGATATATTATGTTTGTAACTTGTATAAACCGTAAAAAGTGGGGCTTTTCAAACATTAACCTGTGTGACTGTGGTGCAATTCAGACAATGGATCACCTCCTGGCCCAACTGCCCCATTTCATGCACCTTAAAGGACCTTAACGAGGCCAAGGACAATGCTATTGCCGTGGCCACATACTGGTCTCAACTGATCTGACATAGCCATTACGACTCGAAAAGAAGAAGAACTTGTAGAATCAGGGGTCAGGTGTGCAGGTGTCCTCCAGATGTTTTCCTTCACTTAAACCTTAAGGTAGTCAATGGATATGACAGAAAATAAGTCAAATTAGTCTACCAACTCAGAGGTAAATATGAAGTCGCTTTTGTGTTTTGAAACTACATCCTGTCGTAAGCATTTATTCTTCATTTTTGTAGCATATTATCCACTATTTAATAAAAATATATAATCAAAATTACCTTTCCATAATAGCCAGTATGTTTCCCAGTGGTTATCTTCACATAGGCATTCTTGACAATAGACAATTCGTCTTGATTATTATCCTTAGTGGTCTTTTTCTTCTGGTTCTCAGATACAACCTTATCTGCCCCCAGGCCCAGCCCCTTTGGGCGAAGTTGAGGCTGTTTGTATTTAGACCTGAAACAATAAAATTTTAATTTTAATATCAATAATGTGATTTATATGGTAAAAATCTTTACATCTGATCACAAAAGACCATAAATTGTTCATTATTTTAGCAATTACTAGCTGCTAGCTTCTTCTATGTGTCTTGTACAAAAAATTGTCATGTATCTTTTCCTCAATGGACTATCAATACTTTCACTAAATTTAACTTTTAACCTCTTAAATTCTGAATGTTGACTGGAATTTGAGAAGTTAATGATAAAAATTACGTTATTTGTCAAGTTTATTCAATATTGATTTGGGATAGCTGCTCTGATCTTAACCCACTAATCATTAAATAACATACGTAACAATCACACATCCTTTCCTTACACATTCATCTAGTAGACTTTGCATGTTTAATCATGCATTACATGATCAAATATGACATGTAATTACTGGAGTTATTTGGACTTGAAAAAAATTGGACAGAAGTGTTCAAGAAAAATAAGTATGCATAGTGTTTGTTTTTTATTGTGTAAAGTGTATGTGTGTGCGTGTGCACTGCACACCCGCATACAAAATGAAGTCACACTCACTGGTCTTTGTTTGGTTGCCATCCCATGCCACGCAACATAGCCATTCCAAAGTCTTGAATAGGCACTGCTTCATAGTCATCCAAGGTAGACTGGAATTATTTAAAAATACAATTATTTAGTGGTTATTGATGACAGCTGTTGGAGGTAATAACACTTTTTATTGTTGTGCAAAATAAAATAATTAAGTTTAATTTCATAACAAAGACTAATGTTGAAAACTCATGCTTTACGTATCTGTCACAGTTTTAAACAAAATCCACTAAACTGAATACAATAAAATTTAATTGTTATGAAATCATCATCATATCTGGATATCAATCCGATTGGGGTTAAGAAGCATGCAGATTGAAACTATTTTGTTCTTGACATAATTTCATATTTTATTACCTCTTTCTCTCCATCCATTATCGGCTTAGCAGGCACTGGCACTGTCAGCTCCACAGTTTCCACTTTCTTTTCTTTCTTAGCTTCTTCTAACAGTTCCCTCACAGCCATCTGATCCAATGTCTCGTCTGGAGGTTTAGCTTCAGGTTTACTATCTTCAATTGGTTTCTCACCGGGATCCGGCTCATCCATGGCACTTTCCACTTCCTCGGCGATTTTCTTCAGTCTCTCAGCAGTCATAAGTGTATTTGGTTTCATGGGAATAACTAAAGGTGCTGCTTCTTTGATTTCATCACCACTGAAAAGAAGTGAAGCTTATTGTATTAACAAACTACAAAAGGTACCATTAATCCAACAGTGAGACTGAGAGATGGATACTAGTATTTTTGGCGTTAACATCTGGATTTCGGAATAACGATGAGTGATTATTTTACTACAAATACGTACCCAATGACTTTTATCGATTTCTCCTCAACACATTCTATGAATTCCCGTTTATCTTCGACTGGAGCCTTTTCAGCTTTTTTGTTTTCATAAAGCCAAACGATATTTTCTTTCCCTCCATCTTAGCTTCGTGTTCCAAAAAATGTATAACACGCTAGTGTTGAAATTTAACCAAAAACATAACAAATCAATTAGTCACTACAAATAAAAATACACTTTTATTTTCACCTCCGAAATAAAAATCAATGACGACGACAAAAATGCACGCTTTTAAAAGGCTCAGCCATGTTTGTTTTGGTTTTGCTAGGCTGGCTAGCGAAGCGACCGAATTGACATTGACACTGACACTACTGACAGTGACAGCTGATTTGTTTCTTGTTCTTGGTTTTGAATTACGTCCATGGATACAAGTCTTTTGCGTACACGTCAGTTTTTTCCGTTCTGAAATTTTCTGAAGTTTATAGATACTTACTGGAAGAATTTTTGTTGGTACCTATACATGGGTAGAAAAACTTTTTATAGGTACCGAAATTCCCATGGGACCCAAGCTCCAGGGTGCAGCTCGTTACCTATGTTTATTCTCAATCACGCAAATATATAATTATATTTACTGGAAGATTTTTTATGGAATTTGGTTAAATACCTAAATTGGTAGAAAAACTTTATATACCGGGGTTAAAATTCAATAAATAGATAGTAAGGTTCAATAATTAAATAGTAAGGTTATAAATTCCCACGGGAGCGAAGCCCCAGGGTGCAGCTCGTAAAAAATAACATTAGTCGCCTAATAGGTATGTATTCTAGCAAATATAATTATTTTATGAAGGTACATTGAATAGGTATTGCGGGATTACAATTGAGATGATAGGATACTACGTACATTAAAATAATAGCCTTCGGAAGTCTGAGCGCGCTAGTCTCAGAAAACAATAGCAAACAAATTGTGAAAGTTATTTAGTGCAATGTTATAAAGGAACCGTTTCATCGGACGGGACGAAGGCCCGCGAACAAACAAAATGAAATATTTCCACGACAATATCGACATGATATTGCTCCGAATCACAAATTAAAAATAATGCGGAAATTAATCTTAATAAAATAGGAATTCGATAACAATTGGAACGAAAAGACGAAGGACAGAGATGAGAGTGAAGGCTTTTGTGGGATATAAATAGCTAAAAAATAATAAAATTATTCTATTCGACGACAATGATAAAGCATCAAGCTTACTGAAATTGAGTGAGAAGAAAGGGAAGGTGCTGTAGAACATCGATATTTTATATTCATCCTATTTTATTCTTGATCAATAAAATATCTAGTCTCATATCCAAAAGGGGTGCTTCAATAAATGTGGGGCTCTGCAACACAAAGAAACTGATTATAATATAGTTTTAAGTAAGTATTTAGCCCTTGACGTATAAAATATTGACTTTCGTCTTTCTATTATTTATTTTACAAGGTTATGTCAATAATTCACATTATGTGTATCCTTCGACAAAAGTGCTTTTTAGGGAAGAAACATACCTAAACTCATCGAGGTATAATGTACTACGCACTAGAGGAGCTACCCCAAGGAAATTTTTTGTTCTAAATTTCGTAAATTCAAATATGTTCGATGCAGAGCTGTCACAATCAGCGACGAAGATTATACAGTACAGAATGGACATAGGTTAAGTAAAAAATAAAAGAAAGTGAATGGTTTCGATTCTACTTATCTCTTTACTAGCTTTTGCCCGCGGCTTCGCCCGCGTGTGTTTACCACGAAATCAGTGTTTTTTCCGGGATGAAAGGTACTCTATGTCCTTCTCAGTATTTCTATGTGTATGCGAAATTCAGGAAGATTGGTTCAGTAGATAAAGCGTAAAGAGGTAGATAACAAACAAACTCACTTTCGCATTTATGATATTAGTTAGGATTTTCTCATAGCATTAACGAATAAATGAATAAAACAATTAATAAATAAAAAAAAAAAACTAAAAAACCCGACTGCATAAAAATACTAATATAAGGACATTGTTAAGATATGTGAAGTCCTGTGAGGTAATGCCCTCCAACATATCCTTAGCTAATCTATACAATACATACATACAAATACAATACAGTACATATAAATAAAATTGGAGTGTCTATCTGTAATTTCAAAATAACTGGAAATTTTTAATTTCATAGTGTTATTTTGTCGTTACTAGTACCCAAACATTTTTTTGTCTGTTTGTTCAGGGTAATCATTGAAACGGCTAATCCGATTTTGATGGAATTTTCGCTGGGGAGTTATAGATTAACATAGTTTTTATCTCGGAAATATTTAGGGATCAGTAGTGAAAATTAAAAAATCTAAAAAAATAAAACATGCGGGGGAAGCCGCGGGAAAAAGCTAGTTTATAATATGAACTTTAGGTATATCTATACAAAATTACAATTTTCTAGTACCTACTAATGGTTTCTATGCTAAGCCGCGTACAGACAGACATACGGACGGATGGACATGACGAAACTATAAGGGTTATATGTTTTCTTCGAAACCCTAAACGAAAAAAATTCAATTGTAAAGTACACAGAGACAAATAGTTCACCAAGGCTTTTGTACCTACGTGTATTCTATAATTTTCATACAAAATGGAAAAAAACAATAGGGGACCGGCCTAGGTATGAGAATTGTTAAAAATATGTAATTTTATGATAGAATACATATAATTAAACCCATTTTGCGACTTTTCAGCACAAGTTTATTCTCCAGAGCTAATTTATTCGAGTTCAAACTTTTATGGAAAGTCCATTTTCTACGCGTGACGTCACATGAATGTACGTTTAGTTAGGGGCGTTTTGGTATCGTCCAAAAATCGCTTGAAAATGTGAATTGTTTTTGGCTATATCTTGGAAAATACTTTAGTTATGGATGTGATTCTTTTACGGATGATTCTATTAATGTGAGGTATTTCAAAGAAGCATCAAAAAAAAAAGTTGTCCGGTCCCCTATTGAATATTTTGAATATTAGAAAAGAATTTATAATATTTATATAATTATTATAAAAATTAATTTTAGTCATAGTTTTAGTTGATATTTTGGTTACTTATAGATGATAGGTGACTCCACTATCTTTTTTCTGCTTACTCGATTTATTTTTAGATTATTTTAATATGTAAGACGGCATTATGATTGACACAAAATCGGATGCAATCGCGATGTACGTTGGCGAGTGACTGAAGGAGTTTCTGACTCGAGACATTAACTGATGTCACATACATTATGTTCACGTTTTCGCTTCTATACGTAGTAGTTGTATTTCGATGCCTAAACTCCATTTTTTCTTACTTATCCTATTATGTAAACAATCTTCACTGTACTCTTCTTGAATTTTGTTGAAAATAAATCAAATATTATTCAAACCTAAACATTCTAAAGTAAAACATTTATTAACGACGAAAGTAATTTCCTAAAGTCTACCTATTTTAATTTATATTGTTGTAAATCATAAAAATGCACGGTAAGATTGTTTACATAATAGGACAATCAGGAAAAACGGACTTTAGTTAAGGTGTGAAGGCGTAACAAAGAAACTGATCCTCGCATTTGTAACATTTAGGACCAAAGAAGATATTTCTGTACAATTTTTGATTTGTGCCCGAATGCTTTGTGAACCAGCTGCGATTTATTTGCTATAGAAATGAGACAATAAATTGTTATATTGCTTAAGTACCAACTTTTTCGTGTTTTCCTTATTATATTTTGTATTACATGAATAACAGAATTTTATGGTTGCGCTTCCTTGGTGCTTTATTTTGTTAGAACTTAGATTTTCTGTTTGGTCTGAAGTCGAAATGTTTTAATTAGGTAATAACCTATTGAAAACTGAAACATTGTTAAAACTAGATAAATAAAACAATTGTATATTTTATGTGTTTAGTTGTAACAATTGCAAAAAGTATCGGGAGAACCTGATAACGACTTCATGATTTTTTGGCACTTTTGTTTGAAAATTAATTTGTCTTTGTTAATAAAAACATGAAAATAAAAATAAACAACTGTTTTTCATTTTAGTTATTGATTGTTTCGAAAATATCGTTGCGTCTTGACGTATTTGGATGATGAAGGTACGATTATGCTGTTCGCTACGATTGATCTACAAATTGCTACGAAGTGCTACGACGTAGACATTTTGTATTACGCTGGGTAATGAATGTCGCACTCACGCTCAATAACAAGCATACGTATATAGCTATACGATTGAAAATTAAAATTCGAACGGTAATTCGATTAGATTGAGCGTGTGTGAGTGAGCGAAGGAGCCCTATCATGTCCTATGCAACTTATTAACAAATTAACGTATTTTATTATATGCTCTTTCTTTCAGATTTCAGTATGACATATAAAGTACGTTTTTCTTTCAACGTATTATGAAAATACTTTACATAAAGTGGTTTAATGTACGGAGTATGCTTATAAATAATGTGATTGTAACTTGGAGTACGTATGTATTAAGTTTCTAATTACAGGACCTTTGATGGGTTCCTGACCTGGCAGAACCTTTTAGCATCGCTCTAGTTTGCACGGGGGCGTTGACCTTTCATATTATCTGTTGCTAGCTGGGTATCAAGTAATCTCACCGACTTACCGATATTATAAATGCGAACGTTTGGATGTGTGCGTGGTTGTTTGTATTCAATCACGTAAAATACTCGTACACTGATCGGATTTCGATGTTTTGAACACAGGTAGAATAAATCCTGGATTATAGGGCACTTTATATTCTGAATATCTCACAAGAATAGAGCCCCGGGTCGTTGCTAGTTGTTGAATGATTTCTGATAAATTGAATTTGTATTGAAGTATTATAGTTTGAAAACGAACTGAAATACCTAGGTCTTACCAGTGCTCTTGAAGTTAAAGTTGTCAAGCAAGATTTATTTAATGGTTAAGAATAATTATGGAGAACAACCTTTTGCCCGAGGCTTCGCTCGCGTGTATTTCCCACCGGAACAGTGCTTTTCCCGGGATGAAACCCTACTATGTCTTTCTCAGTACTTCTATATGCATGCGAAATTTCAGGAAGATTGGTTCAGTACATAAAGCATGAAGAAGTAACAAACAAACAAATATACAAACAAACTCATTTTTGTCAATATTAGTTAGGATTATCGATGTCCAGTCTTGTTAGTTAAAATCAACATTATCTGATTAGCAAAGATGTTAAGTAATTATAAAATCCTACTATCCTACTAATCCTACTACTAATCCTACTACTATCCTACTAAAATCCTACTAATACGAGTTGAATGTGAGTATGTTTGTCAATCACGTATAATCTACGAACAGATTTTGAAAAATATCGAAAAATATCGGAAATAGATGTACTTAATAGATTATATTATATGCGCTAAATATATATGCTATTAAATGTGCCTAGTTCTTAAAATACCTATGTAAAATTAAATATTGCACTTTAGATTTTCACTTCTCACAGTTTTTACTTAAACATAATATTTATTAAGTATAGATACTTTACAACTAGCTTGTTGATGACGCTTATTGATTCGCACTCCTGATTCATGTATCATTAGTAATATTTGTACCCATTTTTGGCACTCAAGGTTATTATTGTAATTAATATAAGTTGAACATGTTTATATTATACAACTGTATGTTGCCATAATAAATAAAAAAAATAGCACATAGGGTACTATTTGAATCCGAAATTACCACAGGAGCAAGGTCCCAGAGCGCAATATTAACTTCAGTATAAGCGTTTCATTCTTTATCTAGCAATCTGTTAGATTTATCCTTAGATAAAATATATTTTATTACGTCGGTCTATTTTCCCGTAAGTAAATAATTTCATGCGATCGGTTTCACGCAGTGATGCTCAGCCAAATTGAAATTCAATCGCGATGGGCGATACATATTTGTGTTGCTTGATATTGTTTGCGCTATAATTAAATTTGTGGTTTGGAGCGTATCGGAACGACATCTGCTAATTAGACAGCCAGATGGTGGTAATTGCAGTTACTGATTGCAGAGGGTAATTACCATTAAAGTTAGAAAAGGTGATAATAGAAGTGTCAAAGATTATTTATTTTCAGCGCCTGAATGCATAGCCCTAAGGAGCTTACGTACTAATCGAATCCTTCTTCTTATCGAGTGTGTTATTACTAACACTGGTGTTAGATTTTATTCAAGTCGCCTAAAGGCATCTGATATGACTTTTACTACTACCGCTATCTAGTGGCAGTAGCCGTATACACACTAGTAAACTATAGTAGTCAGCCAATGTGTAGGTTCATCGATTGTTTAGGTAGATTAATCGAATCCTTAGGGGACCGGACAACATAATTATGCCTCTTTGAAAAATCTCACAGTTACAACATTTTGTATACAAAGTATTATTAGTTCTAAGATATAGCAAACCATTCACATTTTTGAGCGATGTTTGGACTAAATGTATATTTTTACGTCACATGTAAAAAATTGACTTTCCCATGCACTGCATGCCTTTGGCTGAATAGTTGCAAAATTATTATACATATTTATTTTTACGGTATGTGTTGCCGTTGCGACCCACACACGCATACTTTGTGTGTCCTTTTTTAGTGAGCGTCCGAGCGACAAATATTTAACATCAAAGATGCGAATAGCACTTCTGTGTGCCTTTTTATTCAAAATTCTCTGGTAGTAATTACGCATGTTAGTTCCTAAATTACCTGTTTGTTTCCATAATGCCTCGTTGAGTCACTTGGTTAACAGAGCTATTATAGAGTAGTAGACTGTGTAGTAGGCACGCAGGTCATTACATTTAAACATAGTGTTACACCCGTATTCACAAACGTTACTTGGAAGGTTCATAGTGCCTGTCAGCTCACAGGGACTCAACAACCTATTCATAAACGATACTTGAGGGACAAACATCACTGCGCGTCTAATAGAAAGGCTTGCCATAGGTAACGCACTGAAAAATGCCTCACTTCGCATGTCGACTTACGCAATTATTGTTTGTGAATACGGGCGTTAGTGTTCTATCTTGTCTAAGCCTCTATCTTGTCTAAGCCTCTCTCTCGTCGTACGGACTTCTCCGAAGGCAGTGTTGTTTGAAGGTACCGCCTTTGACAAAGAGACATGTGGCACACTAGAGGGGAGGCTCTTACGCTCTTACCATCGATAAAATATTACAAGTAATTTTATCGATGCTTTTACCCAGCAATGGGTTGCTATATCAGGCTAGTTAAAAAAATAGTACGGTATTATGAAACCTACTACATGCACACTAAGGACAATAAAAGTTGAAATTAAATGCACATATTTTTTCCAGTGCGGTAGAGTTTACTCGGATAACATATTCTATTTAGTTTACGCAGATATTTTCATGTAAAGTCATGCGTGTGCTGAGCTGAATACAAATGATTTGAATTTATAAACCTGGTAGCAGAGCGTAGTTTATCTACCCTCTATTTGTTCGTTTGTAAAAAATAATTAATTGTTTGTAAAAATTATTAGATTTTTCTTAGTTTGTTTGTATAAGAATATTTGTAACCTTTTTGCATTTGATTGCGGTTTGTACCGTGCGTTCCGGTTTGTGCCATTCTCATACCTACCGCGGTTCTTCGTGTAGTTGCTTGATTTTGTTGTTTTTTATTTACCTTTTGTTATTTTTTGTTTGTGACTTGACGCGATGGCGAAGGCCTCCAATGCTAGGGCGACACTCGCCAACGAATTGAGATGGTTTGTGACGGTTGGAGGACTCCTGTCCCGGAAGGACAGGGAGGGCGCCATACTGCTAAGAGCGGATCACCTCCACTCACGATTGATTAGCGCGGAAGCGGCCATGGCGGCGCTTACCGAAGCCGATCTTACCCCGGAGGCCTACGCAGGTCACATGGCGGACATGGACCAGATCCTGAGTCTGCACGATGATATCGCGGAGGCGGTGACCGCAATAAGGGCGAGACAGGCTGGCGGACCAGCCCCTCGCACACCTGTTAGACAGGAAGGACCAGCGGTTACTGGTCGGCTCCCCACCCTTCAGCTGTCCCACTTTGGGGGTAGGATGGAGGAGTGGGTAGCATATAAAAATATGTTTGAGTCCCTGGTCGTAGCACGACAGGATTTGTCGAAGGCCCAGAAGATGGCCTACCTCCTCTCCACTCTTGAGGATGAAGCGCGGTCGCTCATCCAGCACCTCCGGGTGGAGGACGACCAGTACGATACGGCTTGGGAGTTATTGAACTCCCGCTATCAAAACTTACGTTTGTTAGCGGATGCGCACGCCGCACAGTTGATGGCCCTGCCCAAGGTGGCCAACAGGGCACAGTTGCGCCTGCAGTTGCTCACGCCCGTTACAGTGGCCTGTAACGCGCTCCGCACACTTGGGCTGCCGGTGGACCAATGGTCCTTTTTGTTGGTGCACATTGTATTGGGCAAATTGCCCAATGACATCCGCTCGCGATTTGAGCGCGAAAATGCGGAGCGGGATAGCACCACCCTACCAACATTCACTGACTTGGTGAAGTTTTTGGAGTTTGAGGCACGGGCTGCTGAGAATACCATGACGGACTCAGCGCCATCCAGAGCGCCTGAACGTAGGCCCTTGGAACCCTCATGGCGAGGGAAGCCCCAACAGGGACGGCAACCGCCACCGCGTGGAGCTGGTGTGCGGGTTGCACACACGGCAGCAGTCGCGGGGGACGCGGACTGCCTGCAATGTGGTCGGATGGGCCACAGCCTGCTGCAATGCAGGGACTGGCAGGGACTGCCAGTACAAGATCGGCGCCGCATGGCAAAGCGGCATGAACTTTGCTTTTATTGTTTGGGCGGTCACTATGCACGTGACTGTCCCAGGGCCATACCATGCAGTGCATGCCGTGGGCGGCACCACGCGATGCTTTGCATGAACCGCAACGGGGATGGCACCCGGATGTTGAGGCAGGGGTCCCCTATGGGCGGGGGCGCTCCTGCGCGAAGCCCTCCACCACCGGAGGGAGGACGCGGCTTCGCTCGTCGCACCCCCCCTCGGGAGGGGGGTCGCGTACCGGCGCGGGTCTTGGCGGACCGGGACCACGCGCCCCAAGGTCGTGGCCAGTATGTGGCTGGCCAGGCCCCGGATAGGGCCCCCATGGGCGGGGGCCCTAGATCGGACGTGAGAGTGGGGACACCCCCCTCCACGCGGGTTACCAATGCCCAACACATGCAGCCGCAGCGGTTTTCTCAGCCGCTGCACGAGTACCCACGGCTGGAGTACCACCCGCCGTACCATAGGTATGGCCGGGCCGCGGGGTATGCCCCCCCTCAGATGGGGATGTGCACTCGCCCGCCCTAGTATCCGGGTCAGTGGCGCGCCCCTGGTTTGGAGAGAGTGGGGAGCCCGTAACTAGCTTGCTCCCTTGCTGGGACAGAGCCGCGGACGGTTCTGCTCCCTACCGCGGTGGTCCGCGTATGGGGTCGTAGGGGGGAAGCCATTAATTTGAGAGCTCTGTTGGACTCAGGGGCTCAAAGCAGTTTGGTTACCACTCGAGTGGCACGCCAGTTAGGTTTAGTCGTGGAAGACTCGCCTGTGCCACTTCTTGGAGTTGGTGGCATACAAGTGAAGTGTCTGACGGGCCAGAAACTTGTCACCTTTTCTTCGCTGAAGTCCTCCACAATGAGGATCACGACTTCGGCTATGGTAATGGATACCATTGCGGGTTGGCACCCCTCAACAGACATACCGCCGGGTGTGTTGTCTTTGGTTTCGGGTCTGGATTTGGCCGACCCCTTTGTCTTTCATCCCGGCCCAGTGGACTTGCTCCTGGGCTCGGACGTATTGGGTTGGATTTTGTTGGGTACACAGAAGGCTCTGGGTTCGTCTTCACTGATGGCAGTGTCTACGATTTTTGGTTTTGCCCTGATGGGCCCTGTGTTTGATAATGGCACCGCGGAGGAGCCACCGGTTGTCGCATCTGCGTCCTTGGCCAAGACCATGCAAAGGTTTTGGGAGGTGGAGGAGCCACCTATGAGTTCCAGGATGGATCCGGAACACGCTGAGTGCAGAAGCCCTTTTTCGATCGACCACGGAGAGGTTGCCCTCCGGTCGGTTTGTAACTAGGTTACCCTTTGTTGCCTCTCGTCCTAGCCTAGGGCAAAGTAGGGCGCTTGCGGAGAAACGACTGCTGTCCATGGAGCGACGTATGCAGCGTGACCACGTACTTCGCGATAAATATATTGAATTTATGCGCGAGTACGAGGATTTGGGTCACATGTCTCCGGCTCGAGTTGATTGGAGCTCAACTGGAGCATTATTTTTTGCCCCACCACGCGGTGGTGAAGGCCTCAACAGGCAAATTGAGGACCGTCTTCGATGGGTCCGCACCCACTTCGAACGGGGTTTCGTTGAATCTGTGTTTGCATTCGGGTCCCAAATTGCATAGGGACATAATTGACATCATCTTGAACTTTAGAAGACATCAAGTGGTTTTTGGCGCGGACATCCGGATGATGTTCCGCCAGACAGTCATACATCCTGAGGACAGGCGATTCCAGTTGATACTCTGGCGTGAGCGCCCTGAGGATCCTGTGACGGTGTATGAACTCAACACAAACACGTATGGTTTGAAATCTAGTCCCTATATCGCCATCAGATCATTGCTTGAATTGGCAGAGCGGGAACGGATCCGCTTTCCCGTGGGGCTTCCGTGCTGTCACGTGACTTGTATGTTGATGACGTGTGCACCGGAGCCCAAAGTATTGAGGAGGCCCTCCTACTGCGGGATGAATTGATCGAAATATTGAAGACAGGTGGCTACGAGCTACGTAAGTGGTTGTCTAATGAGCCTAAAGTTCTAGAAGGGATCCCGGAGGATCACCAACAGAACCCTCACCTGTTTGAGGATGTGGATGATCCCAACAGGATAGCGGTGCTGGGCATGCAGTACCAGCCGCTAACCGATATTTTTACATTCCAAGTGGACTTGGAAATACCAAAGGTCTGGACTCAGAGAACGGTGTTGTCCGTAATAGCCCGTATGTTTGATCCAAGCGGTTGGATCAGTCCAGTGATATTCTCTGCGAAGTGTCTTCTTCAGAGACTTTGGACTTTGGGCGTCTCGTGGGACGAACCGCTGTTTGGTCCTCCATTGGATGATTGGCTCGAGTTGTTTTCATCGATTAAGGAAGTCAATCGGATTGCCTTGCCTCGTCGAATATTGCCCCCCGGGAAATATCGAGCCAGCCTGCATGGCTTTTGTGACGCGTCGGAGCGAGGCTACGCCGCGTCAGTCTATATGCGGACAGTTGACGCCGATGGCCGGGTCAATGTCTCGCTTTTGTTAGGGAAGAGCAAGGTCGCCCCCATCAGGACTAGGCTGACTATTCCCAAGCTTGAGTTGAGTGGAGCTCACCTTCTCTCTAAATTGTTGCATCACGTTGCCAGTGAGCTGGCGGCCACGGTCGAGATACGAGACATCTTCGCCTGGTCGGATAGCCAGGTCGCGCTTGCATGGTTGCGCGCGGCCCCACATACCTTGAGGTTTTTGTTGGAAACAGGGTTTCCCAAATTCAAAAATATTGGAATTGATATAACATGGAGACATGTGCCGGGAGAGCTTAACCCAGCGGACTGTGCTTCCCGAGGTTGTACGGCACCAGAATTGGTGTCACACCCGCTCTGGTGGGGTCCAGAGTGGCTGATGGGATCAGAAACTTCTTGGCCTGTCTGTCAGACAGATGTTACTTCTTTGAGTTTGACTGGGCTCCGTGTACATGCTGTAGTCGCTGAGACGACGTCGGAGCCGGATTGGCTACTTGCTCGGTATAGCAGCTTGGATAAGCTTCTGGGTGTCACCAGTTGGATTAAGCTGTTTCATACATAATTGTAGAAACCCACAGGCAAAGCGGTTGGAGCCGATTGCAGGTGCAGAAGAGCGCCGGAGCGCATTGTTGCATTGGGTCCGTGTCGTGCAGACCGGACGGTTTGAGTCAGAGCTTCAGATTTTTGCGCGACGGACGCGCTAAGTTGAAGGGCGCGGTCGCTCGTTTGAACCCGTACATCGACTCGGATGGGCTTCTTCGGGTTGAGGCAGGCTCCGGAAGGCGGATCTTCCATATGAGACTCGCCATCCTCTGTTGTTGCCCAAGGGCGGACCCTTGGTGCAGCTTTTGGTGTCTGATCGACACATTCGTAACGCCCATGCTGGGTGCAATGCTTTGTTGGCTATTTTGCAACGCGAGTTTTGGATTTTGTCTGCCCGAAGAGCAATCCGTAGCGTTCTGTTTCGATGTATTGCATGTTATAGGTTGAAGGCATCCACGATGCAACCACAGATGGGTGATTTGCCCGCTGATCGAATCCGACCTTCGAGACCGTTTGACGGCGTTGGAACCGATTTTGCCGGTCCCTTTTCGATCAAGGCTTCTCCCTTTCGTAATGCCCGTATTGTGAAGGGCTATTTGTGTGTATTTGTTTGTTTGGCCACCAAGGCTGTCCATTTGGAGGTGGTATCGGCTCTGACTACGGAGGCCTTCGTCGCCGCGTTGGATCGCTTTGTTTCGCGTCGAGGTCTACCTTCCCTTATTAGGTCTGATAATGGCACAAACTATAAAGGAACTGTAAATTATCTTAAGGATGTTTCCGTGTTTATTGATAAAAATTGTACTAGTTTAAGTCAAATTGCTGCCCAAAGGGGAATAACCTGGAAATTTAGTCCCCCAAGTTGCCCCCATTGGGGAGGGATTTTTGAAGCGGCTGTGAAATCCGCAAAGACCCACCTCCGCCGCATTATCGGAGAAACGGCTCTAACTTTTGAAGAGCTGGCCACAGTGTTTTGTAAAGTTGAGGCGGTCCTCAACTCTCGTCCTCTCTGTCCGCTATCTCCAGATCCAAATGACTTGGAAGCTCTCACCCCTGGTCATTTTTTGGTGGGAGGGCCGTTGAATGCCCTGCCCGAATACCCGTGGAAGGATGAACGCGTATATCGGTTGTCGCGTTTTCAAATGTTGCAGCAAATGAGCCAGGACTTTTGGCGTCGCTGGTCGCTTGAATATTTGCATTTGCTGCAGCAAAGAGTGAAGTGGACAGACAGGACTGAGCCTCCCAGGGAGGGTGATTTAGTATTGTTAAAAGAGGCAAATTTGCCCTCATTGCTTTGGCGACGAGCTCGCATATTACGTTTGATTCTTGGCGGAGATGGCACTCCGCGTGTGGCTGAGGTGTTGGTCGACGGTTCGATTTTAAGGAGAGGTGTGACCTCTCTCGCCCGCCTTCCCGTAGAGTAAGCTTAGCGGTCTGCTTCTCAGACCGGGACGGGGGATGTTTGTAATATAATGGGTGAAACTAAACGCAGGCGTTTCCCATTGCTGCCGCCAGAGGGCGTTCGGGGTTTTCACTGCTAGCGTGGATGGCGTCGCGCGGACGGCCGCCATTGCATTGTCCAGGGCGATATCGGTTTGATTTTAATACGCGGAGCGGTCTCGCGTCTTTGCTTGTTGTTTAGTTTGAGTGATAATTGTGAATTTCCTGTTTGTTAAATCACTATTGAATTTGTGTTTGTGAAAAACTCTGTTATTGTGACTTTTTCTTGTGAGAGGTGAAACGTGGCTGGCTGTTCACATCTGGCTGTTCCCGAGTGAAACTACGGGAAGAAATCTATTTAGTTGTTATGGGGAATTGAGATCTCAAGGGTTAGGTAGGGTAATTAGGAATTCCCCTTCCCGAAGACACTCAAGTTTGGATCCGAAGAGAAAGAAGATTTAGTTTGGTAAGTGTTCAATTCTAGTTAATTTATAGGTTAGGTTATCATATAGGGCCCTGTAGCTCCCTTCATAAGCTACGGTGGTAGCAGACTGCGTATAGCTTAAGTTAGATTCTAGTCGGACAAGCGTGGTGTCGCGTGGAGATTTTTTCCCGGTACTTATTTTTACCGGTGGTTTTTTCCCGGTGAAGTTCCGGTACAGAATTCTTCCCGCCGCTTCGTTTGTCCGGATTCTCTCTGCCACATTTTCTGGCAGCAGAGCGTAGTTGCTCTGCACATTTTCTGGTAGCTACCTTTTTGAATTTATAAAAATAGTTGTGTTGTATGTAGTATTGTTATATTAAGTCTTAAATTATATCAAGCTTTCTTGGGTGCTATATGGTTGAAAAATGTTAATCTTGAAATAGTTAAAAAAATGTTTTTTTTTAACTTCAAATTGAATTCTGGATTTGGCGATTTTCTGACAGCTAAATTAAGAGAAAAAAAAATCAGTATAAAAAGTTAAGTTAAAGCGTTTTAAAAAATAAATAAAAAGCCAATCCGTGAATTTTTGCTTTTTGTATGGACTCGCCTTTACTTAAGCGCTATTTATGAAGTCATCTGGAACATATTTTTTTTAATTTGTGTCTCGGAAAATCCTCATTCAAGTAATTAAGAAAATTCATAAGTATTTTCTCTAAACCATACCTAATTCCTTAATTAATGGCCTGTAAACCAATTAACGTCATTAACTTTATTTGATTGATGCATTAGACGAGGCAAAGTAATCGATGGATTAGGCCCAAGGGCTGCACGAAAAGTTTTGGGTTGTTAAAAAAAAAAGTTTTAGTACCTAAGTATGTAACAGAATTGGGTATTTCTGTTATAAATGTAACCGGAGAGTGTATGAGGAGAGTTATGAGTGTGGAGAAAGATAGGGATATCAAGTATTGTAGCAAATGGATAGTAGCTATATTCTTTGCCTATCCCCAAATAGAAGTAATAATATGTTAGTATGTATTTTTTAATGTCCTGTCCATATTATTCCACACAATTGTACAATAGGGTGGAGCGAAATTACTTTTTGCTGATTTTAAATTTCCTAATAGTGAAAAGTTTATGCCTATTGGTCTCAAACATACACATTTAAAATATTATTTGAAAAAAAAATTGGGTAACCGTCTCCGCAAGGTCATTGAACTTTTACGAAAAGTCGATTTTAGACTCAAGTTCGTAGATTTTTAATTATATTAAAATGACAAATATATGTATAATTCACATTAATTTAATGGAGGAAAAATCCTCTATTTTCGATAAAAATAATGAACAAGGTGCTATACTACGTAAAAGAAGAGTTCGGGGGTGCAAAGGAGGGTCAGTTTTCGCATGAATTATTGAAAACGCGCTTGACAATTTTTTTGAAAAATATCCTATAAATTCTTAGTACTATAATGGAAAATGCTCGGAGTGCCTGAAATCTGTCCATTAATTAATGATTTTTGTAAGTTAAAGTCAAATGTTTTACCAAATTACAAAGATATAAGAAGTTTTAAGAATTGACGAGGTAAACTATAAGAATGTCAAAAAACAGCCTATATTTTCGGAAATTGCTAATTTTGTCATAAAAATTAAATATTTATGGCTTACTGCATCCATACCAACAGTAATTCTTTACAGAGTTATTTAATTGTCATCAGCACATAATAAAAAATATAATAATCTGCTCAAGTCCACCAAATGATTTTCATCTGCAGACTTAAAGTTTTCTTACGGGATAGTATGATGCTTTTTCATATTTTGGCTTACATATGCAAAGATTTTACTCACTGCAACTGTCCAAGATATAAGAAAGTGCCAAAATGTGAGCAAATATTATTGATTGTAAAGAAATAAGCTCCCAGAAATATTCACAGATCTTAGTACGTATTAGAAATAATTTTAGGCAACCCTTCCTAAGATTTAGGCTCTACGATACGTCTACAGTTAAATAGTCGCATGCCCGTTGACTGAAAAGTAAAAATCGACTGTTAGGTTTATTTAGCGACGGAAAAATCATCACTTGGACTGATCACTGCGGCTACATTAATTGTGAAACTATATGCTCTGTTGTGGTTCTGTATTAAAAGAAAAATCATCAGAGTAAAGATGGTTCTCGGTCTCTTTTTAACATTATTATTTACGCGATACTTTCTAGAAGATTTAGAAAGCATATTAGACCCAGTCACTCAAAGAAATGGCTATTTTGTGTACAACAAAAATATTTTCTGGCTATGTTAATTATCACGCGAAAGCAAACTCGTAAGTTGAATGCTCGTCGTAGTTTGAAGGCACGCAGTAATGCCACATCAACAACCCCAAGGTTTTTTTGTAGTGGCAGATATTAATTCCAATATTTTAAATAATATAGAAACAATATATTGGCAAAACGATTGTATCTAGCCACGATTTTTCATACAATTATCACATGAATAAATTGGCAGTATAGTACAGCCTGGTGGCGAGAATCAGCTGTTATTCTAATGAGTTCTGTGTCCCATTCAATCTGTTGAATGAGCTGAGAAGATCACAGATGAAGTACATAGCCACTTAACATTATACTAAAACATTTTATTTGAGAGCCATACAGGCCAAATTAGAATTAAGAGAGAAAATGCCGAAATTTGACACTAAGTGTCATTTTTAGAGAAAATTAATTTAATGTTATTTTTTTTATTTTTATCATTAAAACATATTATTTTATGCTTAATTAACACATTTTGTTTTAATTCACATAATTTGAACCCGTTTAAATGTCAATAAAAGGTCTGACAGGTAAAGCAAATTTTTCAAAAATTTTTAATCTTTGAATTCAGTGCGGAGGCAAAAGATGTTGTTTAATTTATATCAAAATTGACATATAGTAATAATTTCGGGCAAGACACAAATCCCTCACTATTAGAATTCAAAATAAAGAAAAAAAATATTCCCCATACATCCGCGCTCCACCCTAGTGTACAACATATTGGCATGATGATAACCCATGGTCCTATCAGTAAATGAAGTAAAAAAAGACCAGTACATGAAGTAGTCCCACTTCTTCTTCTTTTGTACCTGTAGTACTTATTGGTATCCCGTGATCCCACCAATAGGAAAAACGGTAGGCAATGTGATCCCACCAGTAGGACAAAAAACGGTAGGACCACGGGTACAACATGGATAGGATATCAAGTAGACGAAAATGTTGCTATAAATTTCTCTAAAAAAAAATTACAATAAAAATATAGTCATAAAAACTTCTAGATTCCTACAAGGTATTAAATTTTTTATCTCGAACAGCCAGAAATTCAGAATCCGCCGTTTTTGCGCAGAATAACAAGTAGGTTCAAGAAATGCGTAAGTTAGTTATTTTCAGGGTACTACGTAATATGCCGACGGAATATATTACTCCACTGAAGAGGTATACAATCTAGGCTAGATTGAGAAATAAGTTCCTGCAAAACGTCTGATCCTTTCATAACAGCTCTCTTTTTTTATCTTGACTAATAGTGTCTAGTCTAGGCATATTAATTTTTTAATAAAAAAAAGAAAGTTTGTCTCCAAACGATCTGAGCTGTAAGTTAGGTTCAGGTTATTTTTTTATGACCATCCGGAAAGACTTTGAGGGCGTAAAAGAAGTTAGGTTCAGGTTATTTTTTTTTATGACCACCCGGAAAGACATGAGGGCAGAAAATAATTTGGGTTCAGGTTTATTTTATGACCTCCCGGAAAGACTTTGAGGGCGTAAAAACAGTTGGGTTCAGGTTATTTTTTTATGACCACCTGAAAAGACGTTGAGGGCGGAAAAGAAGTTAGGTTCATGTTATTTTTTTATAACCATCAGGACAGACTTTGAGGGCGGAGAAGAAGTTAGGTTTAGGTTGTTTTTTTTTATAACCACCTGAAAAGACTTTGAGGGCGGAAAAGAAGTTAGGTTCAAGTTTTTTTTTATGACCACATGGAAAGACTTTGAGAGTGGAAAAAACGTTAGGTTTAGGTTATTTTTGCCATTGGCATTGCTAAGCTTTTGGCCAAAGAAGCTGCCAGTGCCAGCCCTTGATTAATAATTTGCCTATAGTAGGTTTGTAAAATGATGTTTTTGTCAAGAGAGTTATTTGATGAAATAAATGTTTATAAAATAAAAGTTTTATACTCGATACATTTGTAGAGTAAACTTTTATAAAAAAAAGTATGTACTTAAAATGATACGTTTTTAAAATAACGAGTTTGTAAAATGAAACATTTTTAAAAGCTATAGTTTTTTAAGTGATAGTTTATAAAGTGATGGTTAGTGAAAGGTTTTTTGGTGAAGCATTAGTGAACTCCTTCTTAGTACCTCTAACTATGTGTATGCAAAATTTCAGGAAGATTGGTTCAGTAGATACAGCGTGAAAAGGTAACAAATAAATAAACTCACTTTCGCATTTATAAGTAACATTTATATTATAGTTGAGATAAATCTACCATAGAGGTAATTTATGAAATCTACAAATCGCATTAGCCAAGATTAAGCTGAAAGGCAGGCTACTTTTTCATTCATTTCTGCTTTTCCAGGCAACCAGATTAATGAATTGAAATGCCATTTAAAATGCAAATGTATCTTAAATGAAGAGACGGAAGAGGATTAACAAATGACCAAGTTTCGTAAGTAACGTAATATTTCAGAGTAAAACATCGCACAGTCTATTGGTATAAATAAGAGAGACAGCGAAAATGGCGGGAAACTTCACAATTGAATTAAAATATGCTAATAGTGCAACGCTCGGTTTCAATAAGCCTTTTCCAATTGATCACTCACATAGTAGTTTGATTTTACAGTTTTTTATCTAGAGTTTTCAACACAGTATAATGTTACAAACTTTAGATATATTATACATGACGTAATTACATATAATATATTTACACATATTTAATATCACGTCTTTATTCTTTACGGGGTAGACAGAGCCAAGTGTGGCGTCGTTCGACTCGTTCGGTTGCCTGCCATCGCCTGAGTAGAGAAATCCCCAGTTTAAAGCCCTTCCTCGATTGACTTTTACATAATATGTGCGGGAAGAGAATTCGTTGGCATATTCTATGTTTTTTCTTTTCTCTTATATCAGCATGGAAGCAAAAAGTTTTTAAATCTATACATTTGTTAAAACTGTAACTGGTCTATGTCTGTATATATAAAAAAATAATTTTCAAATACTTTTTTTTCTTTAAAATAATCTTTTAACGTAATATTTTTAGATACTATAAAATTGATATAAGCATTAGAGGTTGGCTCCAATTAGGGCGAATTTTGGCAGATTGGCCACAAGTAAGTACACGAAAGTTGTGCGAAGCCGGTAAATATTCTAACAGTTATGAATATTCAGACATCCGCAGACGTTTCGACTGCTTAGAGACAATCTACATTTCACTTAGTGATGTGGCGGCAGGATTTGAATTCATAATTATTTTATGGGTGAAAGTATTTGAAAATTATTTATAAAGCTATTTTTAATTTTTTTTTGATACTTTATTTTATTATGGTATAGATAATATGATGTGATGAAGATAAATCTAGCAGATTATGTTATTTGTTATTACTTTGTTTTGCTTGATATATTACTTTTTTTTCTACCTGTTAAGATTTTAAAATGGCTTTCTGTTTAATATTTACTCTATCTGTTCTAACTTCTTACGCTGCAAGGCTTCCCAAAATGTAAAAATAAAATAAAAATATTTCTTCTACATATTTACGTGCATTTTACCTTCCAGATTACAACCAACATTTTTATAAGATCTAAGCGTACAGACTCGGAGACTTCATTATATTACTTGTAGATAACATGTGTACTGCTAATTTAATTTGTATCCAATAATATAAAAGAAAACTCTTTCATTACTGACAGAACGTACGTACGGTAAAACTACTCCGCGTAGGAAGCTGAAATTTGGCATGTTCCTTGGGGAGTGTAGGGGATGGTCACTAAGAGAGGATTTCCCGGAATTCCCATGGAAACAAAGTCGTGGGACTATGCTAGTAAATTTAGTAATGTTGTTTGTGTAATAATAATAATTTTACTTAATTTGATTTTTGTGCATCTCAGATGCAGTTAGTAGAAATGAATGATGAGCATGGAATTTTTTTCACCATATCTAATTTATATATAATATATATACTTTATTAATAATTTTTATTTTTATTTCTATTTCAGGTAAAAACCCATACAATTGTACAAAAGTGTACAATAAGTGTTGTCCATTAATTAACAAAATATGTTTAACTTGTCACACCACACGCACATCACTAGAGTGGCAACTTATTACCTCGGTCCCTACATACCCACATAGGTAAGTATAGTTCTGGCCTACCTCTATTTACATGGGATGACTCTCAACCCTTTTGCCAGTTGAGGCCGCCCCTAAACTGTTTAATATGACTAATGCTAAATTAAATGATAACTATTACAAATATTATACAGGAGAGTCAGATAAGATACATCTTTTAGTCGTATTTCTCATGACTAAGGATCGTGGTCATTATGTCGAATGAAACACACAATGACTACCTTGGCAATGTTAATGGAGTGGTTTGCCATTGCCTTCTCCATTTGACACACTAGCTGATAATTATCAACCAGAGTGCAGGTTTCCTCAGGATGTTTTCCTTCACCGGAAGCAAGTGGAAATTGAACATGAGTCAGATTAGTATACAAAGTCATGTAGCACGGGCAGGATTCGAACTCTGCGTCCAGTCACAGGCGGGTATCTCTCCACTCGACTACTACCGCTCTAAGATATATGTATAAGGACTCCGCCACGGAATGTCTAAGTACTAAATGTCTATGTACGTTAGTTCTAAAGTATCCAATGTCAAAGTATGCAAGTACGATGTACGTTAGTTCTAAAGTATCCTAGTACTACGTACACCAGTGCTAAAGTTTACGAGAGCGAAGTATGAAATGCCGATAGTCCTCATAAGATCTGTCTTTTAAAGTATGTATAATTATTGCTTAAGTAATTTTAAGTAACTTCTTTTTCTGTTTTTTATTCAATACACCGTGTAAGTTTATTTTAACATATACTAAATAAGCACCATTCCTTGATTGGGCAATTTGGTATATGCTTTAATATTATTAGTTATGTCAATGCATTTTGTTTAAAAGCGTGCATCACTCCGTCGACTGACAAAGCTCTCAAAAATCTGTTTTTATTTTTAGTTTGCGGGCAACATCTGGTTTTACATAATTCTATGGGCAGATGAATACCTCATTTGTGCAAAGCAGGTTTTCCTCATCAATCGTCAATACTAGACGTAGTTTGTTATGGCAAATTGCAGCATGCTGTGCATGCAGTGTAAACGCAAGGCATCGGCAGAATACTGCCGATGCCTTGCGTTTACACTGCACACTCCTCGCATGTTGTCATATTCAATGGGTACATAGAGGTATGTCAATGCATTGATCACAAACATGATAATGTCAACTTTATAAATTAAATTTTATTCTTTATATTATTATATTTATTTTGGTTTGATAATTTATCTATTTCTTTTCTTTGACGCGCGATTCATGAATGCGGAAAAAAAAAGTTTTATAAGTATTCATACGTGTTAGTGGCCAGTCTCAATTTTTCTAGCAGGCTACGAGGCGTAGGCATATCCATAAGTTTATGGACTGGACATACCTACACTTTCATAGACAGTGAACCAGATTATTAAGTACGCCTACAGATGCGAAAGTCGCGAAAATGTTAACATTTTGTTTACAGCATTACGCTAACTGATGCGTAAAACGTCGCGTTTGTACAAGGAAACAGTTCCGACTTACGAAGCACACCGCTTATATTGTCACTCCTTCGGAGCGAGGCACTTTCCCAATCGAGCAAATCCATTTAGACGTCAGACTGCGAAGCCTTTTTTTTTTTTTTTTTTTTTTTTTTTTTTTTTTTTTGATTCGCAGGGGGAAATGCCTTTACACACAGAGTGTGGGACTCCTGGGCCGCTAGTCGGCCCAGACTACCCACTAAAACCTCTGCGGATGCCATCGGCCGCTTTACAGGGAGGCGCCTCGGATCTATCTAACACAAGGCGCCTCAGCGACTGGCCGGTCTCTGTTATCGGAGACCGGACTCACCATTTTCAGGGGCACCTTCCGACACCTGGAAGACCCCTGCCGCCGGGTGGGACAACCAGTCCCATACTCTACGGCGCTTGCAGGCGCGCAAGGTAGCGCCTGCGTCGCACACCCTCCGCCGTCTTCTAATCGGGTCCGCGAGGGGGTGGTCCTCGCGGTCCCTTTCTTCGGCCTCCCTCTGCGACATAACAGTCTCACAGAAGGAGGCCATTGCCTCCCAGGCCCTGTCGCTCTCGAGCATCGCCTTGACGACACTCGGGAGCGACAGGTCCACTCCGCCCAGTGCAGCCGCCAGATCGTGGCGCTGCCCGCTCCATCTGGGACACTGCTCGAGAACATGCTGAGCAGTGTCCTGAGCATCGCCACAATCGTGGCAGACTGGCTCGGCCTCCCTCTGGGCCACGCGGTGCAGGTACCCACCGAAGCAACCGTGCCCGGTGAGCACCTGCGTCATGCGGAAGGTGAGAGGCTTGCGCCGCCTCACCATCCATCTCTCCAGGACCTGACGCAGAGCTTCCACTGTGCGCACACCGTACTCGGCCTGCGCCAGGTCCGCCTCCCACCTCGCATGAGTTCCGCTTGCCCTCGCAAGCGGACCCGCCGACCATCTCCGGCGAGGGGCGCTCGCCGATTTCTTTCCGGCTTGCCACGAAGTGGTACACCTCGGCGAGCACCTCCGCCACCAACTCCCACGGCGGGTCGCCCGCGAGGGCTGTGGCCGCAGAAAACGCCACTGTACGGTACCCGTATCACCCTCACCGCAATCGTCTTTTGCGCCTGCCGCAGCAGACGCTTATTATCCGCGGTGAGGGCGTCCACCCAAATGGGGGCACCGTACATCGCCATACTCCGGCATACGCCAGAGTACAGCCGCCTCACGGCGTCGCTGGGCCCACCCAGATTGGGCAGGAGTCGGCCCAGCGACGCAGCCGCCTTGACGATCCTCGGCCCCAACTCGCGAAAGTGGGGGCGGAAGGACCATCTTCCGTCGAGGAAGACTGCGAAGCCTAGGCTAGACGTAAATAATTCGTCAGCTTGGCTTTCGGATTTATAGCATCCTTTAAAAAAAAAGAAAAGAATATCATTATAGTTTGGAAAGTACCATTCCCTTCATGCGTGTCCTTAGATAGTGATATATCTTTCTGTACCCTCACTATGGTACCCTCATGTAATGAGATTGCGTCCCGCGCCGTCATTCCCCTTTAACGGACACTTGAGAAGTCTTTCAATAGTATTCCAAAGTCAAAATCATATTTCGTCCCGTTCAACTTTTGTTATATTTATAAAGAAAAGCCCTCACTTTATAAAGTAAATTCGGCTTTATGTTAACAGAATGGTCTTTCATTTATAAATATTAAACGTATCAATCTATTTTGAGGACACTTCGTTATTATATTCAGAATTGGGCATCGACCTTTGAATAAAGACATATGCTATTGTTATTCATTAAAAGATTAATATGATGATAGGCTCTCATAGACAATGGATGTGTGTATATCAATCAAGTTACAGCGTACATTAGCCCGAGGATTTTGAGAGCAACAAACTCAACTGAATAATATGTTATGAGAGATTAATTTTATTTTATATATTAATGTAAAACAATCTTTAGATTGTTGATGTTGTTGATGAGCTTTAGCTCATGCAATAATTCACTCCTTGATTACTAAATGCTTTGATATACTTTACCTATTTAAAGCTAATAAGGTACCTATTTCTTTCTGCACATTTTACTAGCGAAAAAATCACATGACAGTTTGACAGTTGCACAAATCACAGTATTGATACTAGTGTATAGAGAACCGGATATGTTTCAAGGAACCGGGATTTTCGGTACCGGACTATGCTGGAACCGGGATTCCCGGGATTTTCGGTACTTTCATTTTTTTTACAACAATAAATAATTTATCTTTATTTATAATTAATCACTAATTAATAATCAGCCTTTACCAACAGTAAACCTTAGTATTCATTAATTATTCAGTTAAAACCAGACTATAATTGAAAGTAATCTTAATTTACGCCGTGAAAACATTATATATTATGAACCCTCACTTACAATAAAATTACAAATAATATTGAAATTAAACAGATAGGTATAACATTCAAATAAGATCTAGCAGTCACAGATAAACTATTTGGTCTTATTGAAAGATTGTTTTTCGTCCTCAAATACGTCAACGCGTCCAAAGTTACATCACCTAAACGCCTCTAATCTAATTTAATTGCACAGCAGGCCAGCCGAAGAAAAAAACTTTTCTGGCTCAACACTGGAGGATGGAATGGAACACTCCTACCGAAGACTATAAACTTGTGATAAATGTCGCCAACGATCGCCACCATTCTCGAAAAGATCCGCCTCGATCTAACATCAGTCCTTCCGAATCTTTTTGAGTTCTGCTCCTGCACTGTTCGCCGCGCATAGCGTCAGTGTTGCCGATTGCTATATATTTAAACGGAGTAGTCCGTGTAAACTATGAGGGTATAAATAGTTGATTACAAAAACAAACATTGAGTTCTATGCGGTTTTTAATTATGTTAATTTACGATTTGAATAGTAGGTTTAGTAGTTTGACCTCATCTCTGTCCTCGGGCAAGATTGTGGTCAAGAACAAACCCATTTTTAATAAAAAAAAAATTCCCGAAAGTACCGAAAATCCCGGTTCTTGTATTTAAATTCCCGGTTCTATTACCGTCACAAAAAAACCGGGAAATCCCGGGATTTTCAGCACCGGGATTTCCCGGTTCTATACACTAATTGATACTTTTTAGATGTTTTTTTATTAGGTTTTATTTTTTTTAATGCCATTGTGTGAAGAAAGATTAAATTTAATCTTTCTTTAATGACACATTTTGTGTTAGTTAGAACACAAAATGTGTCATTAAAGAAAGATTAAATTTAATCTTTCTTTAATGACACATTTTGTGTTCTAAGTTAGAACACAAAATGTGTCATTAAAGAAAGATTAAATTCTATGGAATTAACTGGGATGACAAACACAAATTGGAATATCGATGATTACAAGTTGTCAAAAATTTGAAATTATGACTAAAATGCTATGTTACAATAAGGGATTTTCAGAGACCCAAATAAAAAAAAAAATAGTTCCAGATTAATTCATAGGTGGCGCTTAGTAAAAGGCGAGACTATTCAAAAAGCAAAAATGCACGGTATTGGCATTAAAAAAAATAAAACCTAATAAAAAAAAACATCTAAAAAGTATCAATACTGTGATTTGTGCAACTGTCAAACTGTCATGTGATTTTTTCGCTAGTAAAATGTGCAGAAAGAAATAGGTACCTTATTAGCTTTAAATAGGTAAAGTATATCAAAGCATTTAGTAATCAAGGAGTGAATTATTGCATGAGCTAAAGCTCATCAACAACATCAACAATCTAAAGATTGTTTTACATTAATATATAAAATAAAATTAATCTCTCATAACATATTATTCAGTTGAGTTTGTTGCTCTCAAAATCCTCGGGCTAATGTACGCTGTAACTTGATTGATATACACACATCCATTGTCTATGAGAGCCTATCATCATATTAATCTTTTAATGAATAACAATAGCATATGTCTTTATTCAAAGGTCGATGCCCAATTCTGAATATAATAACGAAGTGTCCTCAAAATAGATTGATACGTTTAATATTTATAAATGAAAGACCATTCTGTTAACATAAAGCCGAATTTACTTTATAAAGCGAGGGCTTTTCTTTATAAATATAACAAAAGTTGAACGGGACGAAATATGATTTTGACTTTGGAATACTATTGAAAGACTTCTCAAGTGTCCGTTTAAGGGGAATGACGGCGCGGGACGCAATCTCATTACATGAGGGTACCATAGTGAGGGTACAGAAAGATATATCACTACTATACTTAGTTGACCGAAAACGATAATCAAAATATCTCTCTCTCTCAGCCGAAAGACGTCCACTGCTGGACAAGGGCCTCCCCCAAGGATTTCCATAACGACCGGTCCTGCGCTGCCCGCATCCATGCGCATCCCGCGACCTTCACCAGGTCGTCGGTCCACCGAGTGGGAGGCCTGCCAACACTACGTTTTCCGGTTCGTGGTCGCCACTCGAGAACTTTTCTGCCCCAACGGCTATCTGTTCTACGAGCTATGTGCCCCGCCCACTGCCACTTAAGATTCGCGATTCTGCGGGCTATGTCGGTTACTTTAGTTCTCCTACGGATCTCCTCATTTCTGATTCGATCACGCAGAGAAACTCCGAGCATAGCGCGCTCCATTGCCCTTTGGGTGACCTTGAGCCTTCTTATGAGGCCCATAGTAAGCGACCACGTCTCTGTTCCGTATGTCATTACTGGCAACACACACTGGTCAAAGACCTTAGTCTTGAGACACTGCGGTATTTTGGACGAGAAGATATCGCGAAGCTTCCCGAACGCTGCCCAGCCGAGTTGGATTCGACGGTTGACCTCTTTCTCAAAGTTGGACTTACCCAACTGAACTGTTTGTCCCAAGTATAGATAATTGTCAACAACTTCGAGTGTAGAGTCTCCAACCTTCAGAGGAGTGGGTGCGACACGGATATTAAACATAATTTTCGTCTTGTCCATGTTCATTTTTAGACCCACTTGTTGAGAGGCTCTACAGAGGCCATCGAGCATTGTGCCTAGGTCTTCCAAGGTCTCAGCCATGACTACGATATCGTCAGCGAATCGAAGGTGAGTGAGGTACTCGCCGTTGATATTGATGCCAAAATCAAAATATATTGAACATAAATAAAACAAACATTTATAAATAACGAATGCAGGCAGACAGTATGTGGGAAGTCGGATGGGATGGAACTGAATTGGCATCATACCGTTCGACGAAGTTAATGTGCTCCCACACTGCGTGCGTAGCCTGTAATGTAATGTTACAGGCGAATGATTTCGGTGTAGGAACACCTTAATATGCAATGTATATCAATTGAAGTGACCCTTCTGTGCCATTTTTGATTTAGGTTCGAGGGGGAATAAACAAGATTATTTCAGGGTTCAATGTCGCGTTTCCGCCGAGATTAAGGCCCCGTAGCTCCCAGTTTTTTATTCAATTTTCTCTATAATATCCTTCTGAATATATCAGACATTTGGCCGACTTGGTGAGACCTCTTTATTATTTATACCGTTAATTTAGTCTGGCAATACTGGCTGCAGACTGCAAAAGTCATGTTTATTAGAGCACTTTAACTTGAGTATAAATTCTATAGTATTGTTGAGAAAATTACTTCCGAAACTGGTTAGGCAAATCTTTGTAATTTGTGCTTACATTGTTATCTTGAAAACGATATAAAAATTCCTGCTTAAGTTTGTGTTAGAGCCATAGAAATAGTATAAAAAAAAAAATGACAAACTATATAGATATTTTTTTCTTCCAATTTTATGTTAAAGTTCATAGGTATATACATATACATACGTAGCAACTGAATGACTAAATGAAGTTACTCGTGCGTAGTCCGTCCGTCCCCGACCCAGGCATTAATTTGCCATAAAGGTGATTTTCAGAAGCCATTACTACTTTATGACGAAAAAATATTCAGCAAGTTTTAGGGCCTTTTTTGTTACAAATAGTATTTTGAAATGTTTCCGTTGGAAAAGTAATACTCTTTGATATTGAATGTTAAATAAACCCTTCTCTTGATTGATTAGTTCACACATTTAACAGACAAATAAAGATTAGACAAATCTATACATACCTATAATAAAACAGTAAAAATATTTTGTCTGTACATTTAGTATTTTTGACTGAAATGGATAGAGTGACACTTAAAATGAATGAAAGCAAAAAACTTTTTTTGTTGTATAGCTATTAAGCCTGGGCAACATTTAGGCTATAATTTATTTTGAAAACTGGTACACCTGATGAAGAACCTTAACAGAACAGCTAAACTATAAGAATTATGGAAATGGTTCCTTAACAAAAGTCGTTCAACCTGATGAGCATTTTCTGATGACGTATTAAAATTGAAGATCTGAAACATCTGATGAAGAACTGCAAGAGACCAGCTACACCATAACATATATGGAAATGGCGCCTTATTAAAAGTCGTTCAACCTGATGAGCATTTTCTGCTGACGTATAAAAATTGAAGATCTGGAACATTTGATGAAAAGCTCCATGAGAGATTTTTCATCTAAGCGAAACTCACGCGGGCGAAGCCGCGGGCGACAGCTAGAAATACAACAATACGTTGCCTCAAGACGAAAACAATGTAGGTACCTACGTCGATTGGCCACTGTGTACAGGAAGGCAGATAAACCTGAGATAGAAACAGAAAACAGAAGAGAACAGAAATTCGGTGAGGCAGTAAGTAGGGTCAGGTTCACCTGCCTCCGACTGTACATGCGACTTACACTAAGCCAGACCAATTCTATTTAAAACGCACACACAATCCATCTTCTTTTTCCCTCATGTGGTAAAAAAAAGGCTTTCTACTTGGGCGAACCAAAACATTTTTCAATGTAACGTTATGGCTGAATACGAGTGCATGTTATTTATTGACTTGCGAAACGAAGAGGTTTAATGCGTTTCTTTGGGCCGAAGTGCTGCTTCTGGACCTCAGCAGACTTGATACTTTTGAACGACAATCTTCCCAGCTTTTGGGGTTTTAATTTATAATAGTTATATCCTTGGGGGAGGCCTTTGTCCAGCAGTGGACGTCTTTTGGCTGAGAGATAGAGAGAGAGCTGTATCCCACGGCTTTGATTCCATGGGAATTTCAGGATTCTGAATAGCCCATAAATTCATAATTAATATAATTATTTTTGTAAGAGTTTTTCAAAAACTAGTTCCGGACATTAGCGCATTCATATAAACAAACTCTTTAAGCTTTATTATCCTTCTCTTTTAATCGTATTTCTCATGAGGGTCGTGGTCATTATATGGAATGAATCACACATAACAACTATTTTGGCAATGTTAATGTAGTGGTTTGCCATTTGCCTTCTCCATTTCACACTCTAGCTGATAATCATCAACCAGAGTGCAGGTTTCCTCACGATGTTTTCCTTCACCGGAAGCAAGTGGTGATCGATGAAAACTACCGTACATGAGTCAGATTGGTGACTGACTTATGTACGGGCTTGAAACCGGTTAATAAAAAACCTAAAAATAAGTGTTTTGACCTGGTTACGCAGTAACGCTCGGGCCATTACGATTGGAGTGAAAACCAGGGCTTGCTAACCTGGTTAAAATTCTAAACCAGCTCACTCGATGCGCCATACATTTAAAAAAAGAGCGTTTTAAATCAGTTACGGTTGAGCAAAACCATATATTATTTCTGGTTATGTTCAAAGCGCGATATCATTTCAGTTCCTGTTCAAAATACCGGAAAGACCCAAAACATTTCGCTCTTTTCGACGATCGTGTTCTATCTCGCTCTAACTATGATTATTTCTCACTCTCGCTCGATATAAATCTAACCAATCTACACGTTGAGACTTGCAAATGCGTAAGTGAGATAAAACGCTGAGCGATATACCCGTCCTTGTCACTCGCCCGCGCGGGATTAACCAGGTAATTTCCACTCGCGAGACCGATTCAAAAGGGTTTATTTGGTCGCATATGACTTTGGAAAGTATCCCGTGTGTTTCAGCTTCTAATGTGTTCTGGCAGATTTTTCGTTGCATTCCTATTATCGCCAGTCTTGGCTTCAATGGGACATTAACGGGATTTTTTATTAGGTATATTGTGGGAATAGGTGATGATTATACGTTGCAGCTCATGAGGGCGTTGAATTATGTTTCTTTGTGTAGTTGTTCGCCATTACCACCGAGCTAAAAGTACATACAGATTCAAGTCTTTATCCTGTACGGGGTAGGCAGAGCTAAGAGTCGTGAGATTCAAAGGCTACGCTTAGCTAAATATTGGGCTCATTGATGGAATAAAGATTCAGATGTAGTGACAGACAGGTTACTATAACAGTCCATTGCCTAGACAGAAATAAAAAAAAATTATTGCCTATGACATGACTTTTACGAACTGCGCGGGAAGAGAAGCAGCTGACACACTTTTTCTTGGCTCCCAGACTAGAATGAATGGACAAAAAAGTGCTAAAAGTAATAAAAATTTTCCCTCTTCATGGAAATATGCTTATGTCCTTCCTCTTCCTAAAAAATCTAACCCCTCTCTGCTTTCCGATTTCCGACCTATTTCTATCCTTCCTGTTCTCTCTAAGATCCTTGAGCACTTTGTTCAACAACAGTTGACAAAGCATCTTTCAGCTAATAATCTCCTTAATCAATTTCAATCCGGTTTTCGTTCAGGACATAGCACAACCACAGCCTTAGTTAAGATCACTGATGACATTCGTTTGAATATTAATAATAAACATCTCACCCTCTTGGTACTATTGGACTTCTCTAATGCATTTAACACAGTCAATTTCGATATTTTGCTTGGCATTCTAAGATCCCTAAACTTCTCTGCTTCCTCCATCTCTTGGTTTCACTCCTACCTTTTGGGACGTCGACAGCAGGTGAAGATCGATCAGTGCAATTCTGAGTGGTGTGAGCTGGCTGCTGGCGTACCTCAAGGAGGAGTTTTATCTCCAGTCTTATTCTCTATTTTCATTGACGGTATCGCGTCCTTACTCCGATCTTCCTATCATCTCTATGCTGATGATCTTCAGATTTATTCAGCGGGCCATTTAGATAATTTTGCACAGACAGTGGAGATCATAAACTCTGATCTCTTAGCCATAGCTAATTGGTCACGTAAATTTGGGCTCAATATAAATGCGAATAAGTCCCAGGCCATAGTCATTGGTAGTCCATATTTTATTTCCAAATTTCATTCCTGCACTATGCCCAATATTATCCTTGATGGAAATATAATTCCTTTCTCTTCTACTGTCAAAAACTTGGGTGTAGTGTCTGATGAAACGCTCTCCTGGGCTGCTCAAATAGGCGAGGTGAGTCGTAAAATCTTTGTCTCTCTCCACTCACTGCGGCGTTTGCAAAATTTCCTACCCCTAAATACGAAAGCGTTGTTAGCCCGTTCATTATTGATCCCTCTTTTAGACTATGCTGATGTGGCTTACCTTGATCCCACTGAGGAGCTTCTTGATAAACTCGAACGCCTGCAAAATCTATGCATAAGATTCGTCTTTGGTCTCCGAAAACATGACCATATATCGGAGTACCGTACCAAGCTTAACTGGCTACCAATCAGGATTCGTCGAAACTTCCACATCCTTTCTCTTCTTTACAATGTTCTTTTTAATCCCTCATCCCCAAATTACCTCCAATCCAAATTCTCCTTTTTGCCAATTGATAATCGGTTACGTAACTCCAATGGCCCTATGTTGAATATTCCTCCTAGTTCATCCCAGACGTATTCAAAATCATTTGCAGTCTTGGCAGCTAAGCTATGGAATACACTTAAAAAAGATATTAAAATGGCTCCTTCCCTATCTTCTTTCAAATCTAAACTTTTAAAATCTTCTCATATCACTTCTCACATTTAAGCTAGTCTTTTCTTTGTTCTCTTTCTAAATTTCCCTTAAGTAGTCATATGTATTGTATTACTAGCTTTTGCCCGCGGCTTCGCCCGCGTGAATTTCCCACGGGAACATTGCTTTTTCCCGGGATAAAAAGTAGCCTATGTGCTATTCCAGGTCATTATCTACCTCTGTACCAAATTTCATCGAAATCCGTCCAGTAGATTTTGCGTGATTGAGTAACAAACATCCTCACAAACTCACAAACTCACAAATTCACAAACTCACAAACTCACATCCAAACTTTCGCATTTATAATATTAGTATGGATAAATATTATATGTTTTATTATATTATGTATGTATTATTATATTATATTATGTATTAATATATTATATATGTATTATTTTATTATATATGTAATAAGTATTATTTCTCTTTACCCTTTTCTTCCGTTTGTACATACTTACTTCTACCCTTTTATTGAGTAAATATTCCTCTCAATTTATCGCTGGTTGACTGGAAGAGATCCCTTCATGGGATAAGTCCGCCATTGTATGTTTACCTTACTATTTATGTTACTCTGAATTATGTGTCCTTAGTACAATAAAGATACTACAAACAAACAAACAAACAAACAAAAATATATAATTTGGTCTGTCTAAAAACAATGTTGATAGAATAAAAATTTTCAGTCTGTTACCTTTTATATCTAGATTTATGTATATCCTCAGACCTAGCAGATTTAAAATCCATAGAATAGGCAAAAGGCTTTCAAAGACTGGAAATGTGATTGAGATGGCGGGATCACAGCTCAGACCAGTTTTCAGCACTTTTAACCTAGAAATATTTATGTTCCTTTGTTCTAGACATTTTTCATTCCCCGGGTTACCTTTTATACAGAGATAAAATTTATTTAAAGTAAAATATTTATGCACGTCAGACTGAAAATATCTTGTAAAATAATTCTGACATGTTTTAATGTGATTTGAAAATGTATAGTATTTTATCCAGCCGCGGGACACTTGATGGCTTGAAATAAATGAATTGATGTTACCCTTCAAGTACCAAGAGATCGGAACTGGTAGTGCGCCTATTGTACAACCTTTGTTATCTAAATCTACAACGCCGTAATGTAAGGAATATTCCTTCATACAAAACCGTTTCAATGCAAGGTTTCATAGTGTACGGTAGTTAGGTACCGTCTAATTGGAGTTACCACAATCTCAGGCACTCAGAAGCTTAATTCGAAGGCTAAGAGCGCTGTTTCCCACCTTGTTAGATTTGTACTCAATTAAAGTTTAAACTTCATTTTATTCAACGTTCTAATTTACATAAATGATGAAATGGGCATAATTATAGAGAAGATATTTAGGAATAATAATTGAAGGGTGTATGCTGTATAGGAACCAAAATGTTTTGGATTTTTGTCTCTATGTTTGTACGTTTATCACGCCATAACTACTGAATGAAGTTTTACATAAGAAATAGTCTTCACAGTTATATTTCTAAGGTCAAGATTAAAATCAGGAGCAGGTTCTTAGAATCTGAAATCGACAATACTTAGTTCCGCGCGGACGAAGTCGCGGTCTTGTATCGTTGTAAAAAGTAGGTACCGTAAAGTAAGGTTCATAAAAAATTGGATCTTAATCAACTCGATGTTTAGACAGCCGAGAAAAAAAATGAAAATCGCTTCAAGTTATGAAAATAGCAACAATAAATATTCGTAAATGCGTTCAATTTGTTCTTTTATCGCCTTTTACGTCTTTGTTTTCACCAAGTTACAGTTCGCGAAGTTTATCGCTCATTGTCTTCAATTATTCTGAATGCGACAACCGTTCTCGATTTTTTTCTTAGATTCTTGAAATTTGTAAATGTACTGATCCATTTTTTCGATTATTAAGGAATTAAGTATTGTATCATCAGCGTTTCTTCTGGACTGATTAGATTTTATTTATGAAATTTGGATTACATATAAACATAATATCACGCCTTTTTCCGTTGGGGGTAGGCAGATACTAGCGATTTCCACTTGCTACGATCCTTACAGATCTCTCTTGCTTCCTCTACACTCATCACTCTCTTTATACATGCTCTCCGGGTATGGGAGCTCTTAGTGAGTTCTCCGAGGTCGACCCTGACCAACTATTCCATTCACCTCTGCTTTATCAATACCTTACGTTTTCTTTTCATCTATCCTCTCAAAACAAATTTCGTATATGTAGAAAAAAATCTGGAATAGCATATGTGGTTCTTTTTATCCCCGAAGTATCGAGATATCTTATTTTGGAAAAAACATACTGTAGTGTATCCTAACTAATATTATAAATGCGAAAGTGAGTTTGTTTGTTTGTTTTTTGGTTTGTTTATTTGTTTGTTTGTTTGTTTGTTTGTTACCTCTTCACGCTTCATCTACTGAACCAATCTTCCTGAAATTTCGATACACATACCGGATCGGTGCCTATGAGCATGGGTATTACAGTGATTAGTGACTAGAGTAAGTACGGTGGATCATCAGTAAGTGTTGGTTGCGATGAATAGTTACGTGCGAAGGCGGGGCACGTAAGCTTGCCGTGCAAACCCTGTGTGGTGTGCCATCGAGCAACACTACACATACTATTGCCGAACACATAAATTTATGCCTTGGGCAAAATTTTGCGTATGTTTATGCATGTTATGGTTTCTATATCGGCTGTTTGTTATTTAATCACTGCTAAATTATTTGGTGGATTAAGATAAAATTAAACCTGCACATAAAAAGGTAATTTTATCCCAAAACCACAAAAGCAGATATATACAACAGAAGTTAAAGTTTATACTATTAAATAAATAAACACTTAATTTCGACATCCAATTAAACTCTTTTGTTCACAACATTTCACAAATAACAAAATTTATCAGTCAAAAGTATAAGGTCACTGACTATTTAATTTATCTACGTGCCAGTATAAAATGCCAGTCCATAAGAGGTCCTACAGGACCAAAGGACCAAAATTACTCGTAAACAAGACAAGAGAAAAATAAACACAACCAAAATCGTAAGAAAAAAATATTAAATACTTCAGCGGACCATTTTGCACAAATTACGTGCTTATCTCACAAACTAACTCACGAAAACAAGATTCCAACTCTGACGTTTCGAAAATTATGAAAGATTTTCTTGTCTTCGGCCTACCTGCAAAATTTAATGTCGACGAACTTATAAAACAAGTCAAAAGTTTGAATCTTCCATTAGTATTCATTAATTTCGTTTGGCAATTTGTGCCGAATAAAAACTTCTTTAGATAACTTAACGGTGAATACGTAAAAAAATCTTAAAAAGATCTCTTTTTATTAAAGCTTTTAATAAATTAACATTAAATAATATTAATTGATGTCTAGACTGTTGTGAGTCTGCTAATTATTTTATTGATAAGGACCATAATAAGGACAATGAGCGAGCACTTAGTTTTATTTATTGTTTAGACATTTTCTATTGTGACTTAATGACAAACGACTCTATTCTAGATGGTAAAGCATTATGATGTCACCATACGGTGACCAAAATGTGAAATCCATTAAAATATTTATTAAAGTTATGTTTGAAGTTTCAAAGGAGATGATGATAAATTACGTAATTAATATTTAAGTAATAGATTACTAAAGAAGTTCTGGCAAATACACACTCAAATGAAATGACTAAGCTGATGCAGAATTAACTAACACTTTAAACTTAATTTTACGAGATTTTTGAGCATATTATGCATTATTGATATTTATTTGTAACGCGGCTACGCGTTCATCCTCTTTTGATCTTATTATACGTGCGCTGGCACAGACATACTTATTTCACCTGTCATAAATTTTAAACTGTATTCATTCATATTTGATTCTGCATTTTTGGTTGTGATTCTTGGCCTCGTATCTACCGATATATATTACTTTATTTGTGAAGCTATTTTAAAATATTATTAAACTATAGACCCTTATCGGGTATGTATTATTAAGTTTTATTAGTTGTTTCGGAAGTAATTCTAAATTTATAGTGAAGTGTGTTATCTTTTCTAATCTTTTTATATATGTTTGTTTTAGGTCTTATGTTTACCAATAAATTATTATTATTATCAACGACCCGAGATTTAATCCATACTAATATTATAAATGCGAAAGTTTGGATGTGAGTTTGTGAGTTTGTGAATTTGTGAGTTTGTGAGGATGTTTGTTACTCAATCACGCAAAATCTACTGGACGGATTTCGATGAAATTTGGTACAGAGGTAGATAATGACCTGGAATAGCACATAGGCTACTTATTATCCCGGGAAAAAGCACTGTTCCCGTGGGAAATTCACGCGGGCGAAGCCGCGGGCAAAAGCTAGTATTATATAGAGTTCTCACGCTCTATATTGATATTGGTTTACATGTTTTTAGAGAAATAGATTCAGAAGCGTAGACTGGAATAAATTGTAGTGTTATGTGTATAGTATGAGAAACAGAAGCAAATAACTACGATTTACATCCATACTTAATATTATAAATGCGAAAGTTTGGATGTGAGTTTGTGAGTTTGTGAATTTGTGAGTTTGTGAATTTGTGAGTTTGTGAGTTTGTGAGGATGTTTGTTACTCAATCACGCAAAATCTACTGGACGGATTTCGATGAAATTTGGTACAGAGGTAGATAATGACCTGGAATAGCACATAGGCTACTTTTTATCCCGGGAAAAAGCACTGTTCCCGTGGGAAATTCACGCGGGCGAAGCCGCGGGCAAAAGCTAGTGTAAAATATATCATACTTCACACAATGTACAGTTCACAAAACCGCGCCTGTTTCGCTGCTGAAAGCGAACACGAACGAATAGTCACTCGTATTTGTTTGATTCCATTAATTGACCGAGTGTAAACAAACCGCGATTTGCTTTGCGGTCCGAATGCGCACGTTCCGATCCGATCCGAAACGCTGCGGTTGCGGGAAAGTATCGCTACAGCTGGGAAATTTGATTACAACGTGTTTTGAACTTTTACATAGCCAAAGTTGAACTTCTTAAGAAAAAAATAGAGCTAAATTTAGCTTAATGACATAAGATAAAATGGATAAATCAGTACAAAATGCACGCATATAGTATAAAAATAAAATGATAAAAATGCTTGTAAAAAGTATTATTGTAATGATTGTAAAATATAAAATCTTAGAAGAAAACTCATTCTGATTGCACGGATATCAGAATTTAAAAAAAAATATTTGGGATTTTTTTTATAAACCAGGCTTTACACCTTATACATTCTATTGAAATCTAGTGATTTTAGCGTTATTGAGTAAACAAACATCCATACAAACATTCAACCAAATCATTAGCTAATATAGTAAGTAATATAGTAAGAAAGAACTTAGGTAAGATTTTATTTTATTTTCCTTTCTTTTATTTCCAACATCGAACGACACCAAAAAGGTATAGATTCTCCAGAAAGTAAAACTTCTTAAAACTTAAGCACCAATATCAAATATAATTAAGGTATATTCCACTCTGTTCACCTGGGTGATATCACCTGGAGAAAAAAGTAGACTTTTTAGTATCTTCATTTCACCTTGGACTCATTTCACTAGGTCACATTCACCTAGGTCACCCAGGACACACCTAGATCAAATTCTACTAAATTGATTAAAAAATTGGCCCTAATCACCTGGGTGAATTAAGTCCAAGGTGAATAAATGACACTAATTTGGTCGAATCAATTCACCTGATAAAATTTTCTAGGTGAAATGAGTCCGAGGTGAAATGAAGATACTAAAAAGTCTACTCTTTTCACCCAGGTGATATCACCCAGGTGAACAGAGTGGAATATACCATAAATAAAGGTTCTATCTAACATCATTATTTTGTCGATCTAAAAAACTACCCTTCATAGAGTCTTCGTATCCCATAAAGGTATTAATACACGGGTATTATCTTCAGGTCGTCAACACGTCCTGACAATAAATGGGGCTATATTTCTCGGAGAAGCAATGAATCCAATTATCGAAGGAGAGGCGACATGTTAAATGTCCCAGCTTCCCTGTTTCTGTGTGTAAAGGACCCGGCACACCATAGCTAAGGCAATTTTTTCTTTGGGCTTGATGGTTAGTAAATTTTCTCTCTTTCTTTCTCTTTGCCTTCTCCCGTTTTATTTGGAGTCGGCTCTCCTCGTCATTCTCCGCTTAAACAATTTGTGATTTTGTGAAATCAATATTACACAATATATTCATATTTTAGAATTTTTATGTGGTTCAACTGTTTCTTTTTTTTTTTTTTTAACATAGGGCGGCAAACGAGCAAGCGGGTCACCTGATGGTAAGCGATCACCGCTGCCCATGGACTACTGCAACACCAGGGGTATCACAAGAGTGTTGCCGGCCTTTCAAGAAGATGTAGACTCGTTTTTTGAAGGTTCCAATGTCGTATCGGTTCGGGAATACCGCCGCAGGAAGTTGGTTGTTATTTGTGAAGAAGCTACATAATATGATGTAATATGTTATGTATAACACTTTTCCGAAAGGATCTTACTTTATTCTTTGTTTAAATAACACTGGTGTCCGAATTTTTCCGGGTCGCCTGACATGACTTAACAACCTTAACTTAATAAACTACTTATAACGAAAAATTAAACAATATCAAAAGAATCGATGCGATTAAAAATATGTGTATACGGCCTTTTACAAGCCCTTTAGAATTTAGCTGTCTCTGTCTCCCACAATAAATGATCGTTATTATCAAAGAAGAGAGATTATACAGAAATCCATTTTTATAAAAAGCGGTGATCTGTCATTTTGTAAATCGTCGAACAAAAGCCGCGCCATAAAGAAGGCACAACTCAATAGGGCAGCAATTTGAAGTTTGAAAATTGATCACGTTCAGGCCGTAAATTGATTTTAAACGTCCGATTTACATTTAAATAACAGGAGCTTTATTATTTATTGGTGAAATGTTCAGTGTTGTTTTCGTACGGTTGGATTACGGCGTGGTGGCGGTGCTTATGGGAATTGAAATCCAGATTTTGTTTAAAAATTTATAGCCACCAGTGAAACTGAATTTACTTCAGTTTTTACTAATTTATAGTATCGGTGAAATCTGTATACCTACGTAGTTGTATTAAACCAATACAATTAAGAGCTGATGTTAATTGTTTGAGTGCTCACTGTAGCTTGTCATAAAAAGATAGCGCACATCTAACTTACTCGCAGTTTTAGGGCAGCCAAAGGTTGAATACCTTCTTGGTTTTGTCGTGTAAATATTAACAGTATCTATAGATAGTTGAACTTGACTTGACTTGTTTTTTTTTCATACCGATTTTTGATCTTACCAATCCGTGGGCGATTTTCTTTGACGATATTTTTAGAGAAGTTGCTCTACCTCCCAAATGGTTTATTTTGGAACATTGAAGCATAGATAGTTTTTATTTTGATATATTTCAAAGAAATATAAATCGTGTCTGAATAGATTAAGATGCTGAATAACATTTTTGTTAAGAACGAGGGTGAAAATACATTAACTAGTAGTTCGCCGCGAACTTAGACCTCGCGATTTTTACTCGCGTTTTTATTGATTTACTCTTATGTATGTATAGTATATGATTGAAGACTGCTGATGAGTAGGGTAAAACACAGTTAAAGAAATAGTATAATTTACAATATAAAAAAATTGGAAGACCTCTTAATAGCCCAGGCGCTAAAATAGTATTAATCAATCATCAAAATAGGTATATAAAATCTTGGGTACACCCTCATATTACAAATTATTGTTTAAAAAACAATCATTTTACAAACAACTCCAAGTCTTTCCGGGTGGTCATAAAAAAATTACCTGAACCTAACTTTTTTCCGCCATCAAAGTCTTTCCGGGTGGTCATACAAAAAATAACCTGAACCTAAGTCTTTCTGGGTGATCATAAAAAAATAACCTAAACCTAACTTTTTTCCGCCTTTGAAGTCTTTCCGGGTGGTCATAAAAAAATAACCTAAAACTGACTTCTTCTCCGCTCTCCAAGTCTTTCCGGGTGGTCATAAAAAAATTACCTGAACCTAACTTCTTTTCCGCCGTCAAAGTCTTTCTGGGTGGTCATAAAAAAAATAACCTGAACCTAACTTTGTTCCGCCTTTAAGTCTTTCCGGGTGGTCATAAAAAAAAATAACCTAAACCTAACTTCTTCTCCGCTCTCCAAGTCTTTCCGGGTGGTCATAAAAAAAATTACCTGAACCTAACTTTTTTCCGCCGTCAAAGTCTTTCCGGGTGGTCATAAAAAAAAATAACCTGAACCTAACTTTTTTCCGCCCTCAAAGTCTATCCGGGTGGTCATAAAAAAAAATAACCTAAACCTAACTTCTTCTCCGCTCTCCAAGTCTTTCCGGGTGGTCATAAAAAATTACCTGAACTCTAACTTTTTTCCGCCATCAAAGTCTTTCCGGGTGGTCATAAAAAAAATAACCTGAACCTAAGTCTTTCTGGGTGATCATAAAAAAAAATAACCTAAACCTAACTTTTTTCCGCCTTTGAAGTCTTTCCGGGTGGTCATAAAAAAATAACCTAAAACTGACTTCTTCTCCGCTCTCCAAGTCTTTCCGGGTGGTCATAAAAAATTACCTGAACCTAACTTTTTCCGCCGTCAAAGTCTTTCCGGGTGGTCATAAAAAAAATAATCTCAACGTAACTTCTTTTCCGCCCTCTAAAGTCTTTCCGGGTGGTCATAAAAAAAAATAACCTAAACCTAACTTCTTCTCCGCTCTCCAAGTCTTTCCGGGTGGTCATAAAAAAAATTACCTGAACCTAACTTTTTTCCACCGTCAAAGTCTTTCCGGGTGGTCATAAAAAAAAATAACCTGAACCTAACTTCTTTTCCGCCCTCAAAGTCTTTCGGGTGGTCATAAAAAAATAACCTGGACCTAACTTCTTTTCCGCCCTCAAAGTCTTTCCGGGTGGTGGTAAAAAAAACAACCCGAACCCAACTTATAATCTGCCTCAAGTCTTTCTGGGTGGCCATAAAAAAAAATAACCTGAACCCAACTTATTTTCTGCCCTCAAGTCTTTCCGGATGGTCATAAAAAAAATAACCTGAACCTAACTTACAGCTCAGATCGTTTGGAGACAAACTTTCATTTTTTATTAAAAAAAAATAAAAATGTTTATTTACTCCACAACAAATGGCCTTGGATTACATTACATAGGTATGTGATAAACATTAATTAAGTTTAATACCATAAAGAAAAGTATCGTTGTGGAGATCTGGTGCCCGCGCTAGGTATCAAAGATCCTGTGTTGCAGGTTACCAGGTCCCCCACCCGGTGTGTGTGTGACACAATAAAAGGTATTAGCATGTTGATATCATGTCACAATACGATTTGTGAGTTAATTTACAAATAAAAGACGAGTAATGACTTCTGTACCTAACCCTACGATAAAAATCTTGGGATCAGTAAGTTTAAACTTGAAACTTCATATCTTCTAGTTTTGGTAAATAATATTTATCAAACGATGTATTTGCCATAAGATATTTTGTCTAATGTTGTTTTACCAATTGAAAATTTAGTTAAATAATTTGTTTGTTAAATGATAATTTGAAAAAAAAAACAATATTTGTCAAAGCATATGTTTTTCAAATGTATAGTTTTACAAAGTTGTTTATAAAATGATTGTTTTTTAAATAATAATTTGTAATATGAGGGTGTACCTTACAAATCATCTACAAGTCTACAACCGCTGCTTAGATCTGATTTCGATTTTTCTAACATAATTCAGTTCCATAAGTAAAATGTAGATGGCGCTATCCAAAGTTAGAACACGCTATGGTTTCGTTTGCTACATAATCGCGGACATTTTTATTAATATTTCAAAAACTACTGAACCGATTTTGATGCCCAACGAACTTGAAAATTCTATTGATATTTCCTACATGCCTACCAAATTTCAAAAGACTTGTATGTCAGTAATTGGTGTAAGTGGAAGCTTGTAGACGTGCCGCGGCTGATGTACCGCTTGTGTTCAACACGGATCAGAATAGACAATTAGATTAGGGTTAGAAATCTATTCCTAACCGTAATCTAATTATCTATTCCTCTGGAGAGGTCTTATTTTTGCCTTTTGTCTGTGTTTCGTTGCTCTTATTCTTCCAATTGAGAGCTATGTTTTTATCGGTGTCACTACGTGGACTGAAACACATGCAACCATGGAAGTAATAAGTACTTATTACTTCCATGCATGCAACAGCTAATAAGATACAGTATCTCTATGTAATGATTATATGCTAATGATTAATTTGCAATGATACTAAAGATTTGCGAAATACAAAAAAAAAATATCTGTGTCTAATCAGTAAGAGTAGTTGTAAGTAGATAATTCATTTTCTAAAAATATAAAATTGTGACAATGAGATGAAAATGTTTTTGAAGTCACAACAATCGAAGAGTATTTTTCCTCTACACACGTGCCTTTCAATACCATTAAAACAGATTACAAATTTAAGGTCCTGATCTGAAAAAAATAATTTAATCTCTTTGTAAATTACGCACTCACAGTAGGTATATTAAGGCTGAATATTCAAATGAAGTTGTATGTGAAGTAATAACAAGCCGGGTCCATCGTCCCATCTCCCGCCCAATTTGACAGGTATCCCTTATCGCAAAGGGTGAATTTGGCGCCGGAAACTCCACAGCCTGAGTTATTCCCCGATCTACCCCTAATAATGTAATCTTTCACAGGTAGATTTTTCTGCCATGCCGATGTATGCGGGACATTATCCATATTTTAACAAAGTACTCATTGCTGATAAAATTTTCAGGTGTCACCGTCGGGAGCTTTTAATCTGTTGCTGAGTGGAAAATCATCCCTTTCGCTTCAAATTGGACTTAGGGATTTTTCCTAGGAGTATGGGAAATATATTGAGCTGTCGTTTTGTCAGCATGTTGAGTTTTTGTGAAATCGGATTTAGTTGTTTTAGAATCCCGAAGAGAGTTTTATTATGTACAGTTGTTCAGTGAGGCATGGGGTCAGTGTTATCTGACCCCGACTGTACATATCTAAATAAACCTCACCCTTGTTTGTATTAAAAACTCATTATCGTTTTATAGTACTCACATATTTGTGGAAGAGGTCGCAGAAAACAGCCACATAGATTTTGAAAATGTAGAAAAGTATCATCAAGCTTTCCATGAACAGTTCAAACATAGGTACTGTAACATGAGGAATCCAATTTCTTTAATTTGGATGTTCGATAAGGTTTTAAAGAAAAGATTATTAGATTGATGGAATTTGTCAAAAGAACAGTCAAAAACTGATATTCAAGGGATGATACAGTATTCTTCTAACGTATTTGCTATTGTGTTACTTTACAAATAAAAAAAACAATTTTGGAAATCAGTCCACAATTGGCGGAGAAATCGGTGAACATACATAAAAAAAACATACATACATCGAAACATATAACCTCCTCCTTTTTTGGGAAGTCGGTTGAAAAGAGGAAACACATAAAGGCGGTTGTTGTTTATCTCATGTTACAGTACTTAGATTGAAATTTGAACTGCTATAAATCATACGATGTTTCACCTTAGAATTTTGACCCGTTCAGCCATAAATATCGGCAGCAGCAAACACCTTTATCAACAGATTGTTTGCAATGGAATTACTAACATTCTTCAAAGTTGATTTACCGCTGTTTGCCCATAGAGCGCCATAACGAATCGGGCCGCTCACCAGAATTTTAAACACCTGATTTGCGCCATAACTCACTGAAACAAAGTTAATCAAGTTTTAGGAAGAGAATACACAGATTCATCTTAATTTTAAAACGGAAAACATGCTTTCAGCTTATTTTTAGCTTTAAAATGCGAATAGGTAGAGATTGGATGAAGAAACTATTTTTTTGTTTAGACATATCTAACATTAGATTAATTTCACTTTAATTAAAATTTGTAGTGGAATCAGAATCTACCCTAAAGTGGATTTAGTGGGGCAATAAATAGGAGCGACTTGAATAAAATCTAATACAAGTGACAGTCGATAATTAAGTATTAAAAATAAAATAGATAGTAGAGTAGGTATGTTAAAATACTGTGTTCACGCTTGATTTCGGCTTGCTTCTCTCTGTGGTGTTTATTATTAATAAGGTAGATAGTTTTCATGTTAAAGGAAAAGTCCATGTCTTTCGTGTTTCCTTCTTAATGAAGTAGCTATACATTTGATACGTCACGCGATCATATTTATGTGCTCTTTAATTGCTGTAAGGATGTAATAAATAAAAAGTTATTAGTTTGTCTTGGCACACTATTTTATTTTTGTTTTTTTCGCTCCTGTGGAAATTTTTGGATAAACCCCCTTGTGCTGATCAAGGTGTTATTCTACCCATTAATCAAATTTCATATGTCTGTCCTGTAGATTTCACGTGCAGGAGTAACAAAATACATTTGTCAAAATTAAAAATCCTCTGAAAGAATTAATGGCTTTAAGTTTCAGAGAGTTATTTTTAATAATAATATTGCTCCTATCGCTTGGCTATATAGCCCGCGTTAGTTGCATAAATATACCCTCTCTTCAGAGGAGAAAACATAAAGTAAATAATAATAATTTTATTTCAGAAAATTCCATAGAAATGTTAGTTACAATGTCCTTAAAACTATGTTAGTACCTTATCTACGTGTAATTGGGTCCAATGTTTTAGTATGGGCCCATCTACCCTGCCAGCGATGACTTTGAGAAGGCTGTTGGAGCTAGCGCTCAGTCTCCGCATCAGGAGGCCACCCTCTTCCGCACTATGGCTTGGAAGGTGTCCACACGTGCCTCTGCGAACATTCCTGATGCGGAGCAGTGTCTTGGTAGCCCCAGCAGCGCTCTCAACCCGTTATTATATTGGATGCGCAGGACTTTGTGTGCATTCTGTGTATAATTGACCCATAGACTGCATGTGTAAAATACTTGGCAATATGCCTTAAACAATGTAAGTTTTACACCTTTAGTACATTTGGCAAATCTACGGGCCAACATATTACACCTGACACACATCCCGATCCCTGTCCAGATTGTCACTCAGCGTGTCCGTGACCCAGTGCCCCAGGTACTTGAACTGTGAGACGCGTTTGAGGGGCGTGCCGCAGAGTGACACCGGTGGGACCACAGAGTACGTCCTCCCCTTGGCCTTAAACATTAAAAACTCGCTCTTTGTTGCATTGTACCTGAGGCCATGAGCCTCGGCGTAGCGCTCACAAACTGAGATCAGCTGTCTGAGGGCGCTGACTGATGGGCTCAGCAGCACCATGTCGTCGGCATAACTTATGTTGTTGAAAAATGTACCGCCTACTGAACATCCCAACATAGTGCTGCTAAGCTCACGAATCAGCTGATCCATGTACAGGTTGAATAGCGTGGGAGAGGTTAGCCCCCCCTGTCTCACCCCGCACTCCATCCTGTACTCCTCGGATAAGGAGCCCGTCCACCTTACATAGTTGCGTTGATTGCCATACCAAAACTTAAATATTTCAGTTACCTCACTAGGAACATCGGTCTCCGCCAGTTTACTCCATAGCTTATCGTAAGAAACAAGATCAAAAGCTTTGGAGAAGTCCAAAAACAAGCGTAGACGGGCGTTTTTCTATCCGTGTAGTACCGGACAGTATGCTTGAGACAAAGAACCGCTGACTCAGTTGAAAGTCCAGGCCTAAACCCGAATTGGGCATCGTGAAGTTTAATATATTTATTTATTTTTGTATATTCTTCTTTGACTACTTATTATTTAGTCACTACCCTCATATAGCAAATAGCACATAGGTCAGTCGTCTCATCCTAGAACAAATTAAAAGGTAATCTTACCTGTAGATAGGACTACAGGTAAGATTTCAATTTGTACTATACTTAGTACTACTCAAGGCTCACTGAATCTGGCTTAATCTGTGAGCACTCGGTCTTAATGTAGCGAACAAGCTCACAGGTGTTCTTAAGCGCCTAATGCGTATAAATCTCGCTTTATACAAGCCAAATATGTATAATTTACATTTGCGGAAAGCAGAAAATTAATCCACGCTACCAACAAGGGTGAACATCAAAGAAACTTTTGATGAGGGTCAACATCTAAGCTTTATCTTAGATCAAAGAAAAAAGGGAGATGCGCCTTGTTTTGTTTAGTTGCCATTTGATTAATTAAGCTTTCATAAAGGATATAATATACTGTATTTAAATGTCATACCATGTCAAAATGTATGTGACACTAGGCAAATTAGGTACCCAAAAGAATCTGCGTATCTCATCAAGATATTATGTAGGTACTATGTATTTCGATGGCGTAGGTAGATTTTTTGAAGATATGCTATGATGATATAGGTACTCTATACAAGGTACTATGATTATAAACTTTTATTCACATTGCCTACATATTTTCTAAAATAACTATCAAAATATATAAATAAAAAATAAATTATGCGTTTGATGCATTTCTTTCCAGTCATCTATAATAAAATGTAAAGCAGACACCACCGTTTAGAAAAATAATAATAAATTACACATAAAGTAAAACGTAATAAAAATATTTAAATCCATGCTTATCTTCGCATTACATATATTTTCTATGATTTTTGCTGTGACGAACTTTTACTAGTCTTTTAAACAAAAGTTCAAATCATAGTTTAAATAGAATATCTTACGGCTACAAATCGGTTTTGCATCGGACCAACGTCAAAAACTCCATTCTATATTAATATTGCACCATCTTTTTGATATCATTTCGAAGAGAATGATAAAGTACTTTCGCTCCAATAAACAGATGACATTTGAAGTAAAAGCCAAGGGATAAACTCAAACACAATTACTTCAAACGGCATATTTATTTTCTATCCCGTAAAATGAAACAGGATCAGGCTATTACAGGGAAGAAATGGAAATTATATAGATGAGAAAAATTGCCGGTACATCTACATTTGTACGGAGAGATCGTCTCGGGATTCAAACGAGTAAGACGTGACCAATTTGTGGAATGGGGGATTGAGTATCCTTGCACCTTCTTGGAGATCTTTCTTACTCTTTTACACTTTACACAGGTATTTTTATTGTAAAATATTAATAACGCATTATGGCAAGTACAGTCCGTTAGTAAAAAACTTTACCTACCTAATTAAATATTGGTAAGCTGAGTCAACTAACTGGCGAGAGCTGGTGCTAGACCGCAAAAAATGACGTCATCTCATGTTGGAGGCCAAGATCCACTTCGGGTCGCTGCGCCGCAGTAGTAAGTAAATAAGATAGACAGATCAACACTTTATTGTACTATTTACAGAAAAGAACATACAACGTAGTGACAAAAGTAAATACATAAATAAATGAGCGAAAAAGGCGGGCTTATCGCAAATGTAATAAGCTCGTATTCTCACTCGAAATGAAAACAGAAATAATTAAAAAGAAAAACGTAAACACAGTCCTAGGCGTCACATTCCCACTTTTTTATTTTTTTTTTATTTTTGGATTTTTGAGCATCTCAGATACAATTGGTACTAAAGTACTCTCATATAGAAATTAGATATGGTGAAAAAATTCCATGCGAGCAGGACTTGAACCCGCGACCGATACTTCCCACTCATTTCTAACTGGCAAGACGCAAATGAATTTTGATGGAATAATGATTGCAAACATTACAATCAGAAATCTTAAGGTCTATACAACTTCTATATTCTTTACGTTATCTAACAATGAGCTTCACGAATTGTCTTATTTTAAGCTCCATTTAATTTTTCAGCGTAGAGTTCGAAGGGCAAAAGGAACAAGAATAGCTCCAACTTATTTACAATGGCTTTATTCTTCGATCTAAGCAAACTTTCTTAATTGTCCCGGACAATGTTAAATTAACTCTTGGTTAATTATCTGCCTACAATGTTTAATCTGTACATTTACTTCTTACTATCTATACAGTATACAGTGATATTATATCGGCATTTTTTCTTTTCTTTTTCTTTAACTTCTATTGCTACTACAAAGTCGTGTTGGAAATTATTGATTTATATTTTATTTTAATTATTACTCCTGCCTATTTTATGCATGACTAGTGTGCCCCGTGACTTTGCTGCTATAGAATGGTTTAGGACTCTTGATAGCCTTCCTAACCTATATAGCCTTTCTCATAAATGTGGCTGTAGAATATATATATGTATATATAGCTATAGAATATATAATATATACCTATATACGAGTATAGGCATATAGAATTTTCCAAGTCGGAGTTACCATTTCGACTTGGAAAATTTACCCTTCAGCTTGATTATATTTGTATAAATAGTATTTCAGTTTGAACTAGGTAAGTGCAATACTACACACAGCAATTTGAATTCATTGAAGTTAAAATAATATTGACAAACTGAATAAAGATTGAAACAGACATTAATTACGATTTTACATTAATTATGTACAAAGTTAGGTAGAAATTCTCTTTAAAACATACCTTGTATTCTTAGTAAACCTCGCTATGTATTCTTCGATTGTTCGAAGTTATTGAATATTAACGAGGTTAATAAACCTGTAACGAAGTTATCAGCCCCATCTTCAGATCAAATTTCTGAGAATCTGATTGGTGTAATTAATTAATGCTTCCTACATTCGCGCAGTGATACGTATTATTTTAGTATCGATATTTGTGGTAGGTACCTACTTAAGTACATACAAGAATCAAAGTCTCGTATTTTTTTTTTTCTTCTTTACCTTTGATATCATAAGGCGTTCAATGACACTCAATAAAAATTCAAAATTGAATGTAGGTATTATTTATTTATTTATTTAAAACTTTATTACACAAAATTTTAAAAATTATGTACAAACTAGCTGGCGCCCGCGGCTTCGCTCGCGTTAATCCTTTCTTAGCGGATGTTTAACATAACATCTACCTGCATGCCAAATTTCAGCCCGATCCGTCCGTCCAGTGGTTTGGGCTGTGCGTTGATAGATCAGTCACCTTTGAGTTATTATATAGATAATCAAATCAAATAGTATCGAGGTATAGTTTTAATATTTTTTTAAATACATTAGTATTACTGTAAGGAAGAGAAAGAGAGCAGACCTCGAAGGATAGAAGAGGTCATCCAGTAGAGAGATGGGTGGAGGATTATCAGAAAGCATGTCGGTCATAACTGGATGAAGAATGATGCGGTTGAGAGCGATGATATATATAAAGAGAAATTAAAGATGATGGAGAACGCCTATGTGCGAAAAGACGGATGAATGATGATGATTATTGTATACGTAAACATGATTTTTAGTATGCGGCGTGGTGATAGGCATTCTATATTAAAGGACAGATGACGGAATTGTTCCGATTAAATAATTTTGTAGTAAGTATCGGTTTCTTCAGAGTTTTGATCATTATTTTACTGATATTATTTTTAGGATCCAAAAAAAAAGATCTCTAGTCATTTTTATCGATATCCTACTTATTGGAGAAAAACATCGATAATTAAGTACACCACATCACTATATATTCTGTAGAGTAAGTGTTAATGATAGATAGTACATGACATGTGTGGAGATCTTCGGATTATCTGAATAATACAGCTATAAATTAGTTAATTAACGATCAATTACTCAAATATTCACCGAAGACAGGTACCGACATTGTCGTGGTTCATTAAAATTGGAGATTTTAAAAATGAATAATAACATTTGAATGAAAAACAACATTTGCTATAATTTTTGTCACTTACAGACATAGAGTAACACGGAATCCACGTGCTCCTTGTTGCTCGAAGCTTACAGAATATGAATTCTACGTTTGATCTGAACTGGATCGTAGCTGTCCGATGATAATATATCTAGGCGCAACATTGAAAAAACACAACCTGATGTTAAAACTATAACTAGAGTTGAAAGAACTATAGAATGTTTTAGTAGTAGGTTAAACAATAAAAAATTATAAATGTATTTTTTTGGTGGCTACAAACATTTAATACAATAAAAATTGTAAGCTGTACAGTAAAGAGGCTTTTTTGTGAAATTGACTAGAATCGCAGTTAGCAAACTTCTATCGGGAGCGGGATCCCGGGCAAAAGCTAGTAAAATAAACAAAAATGTTTTTTGATATAAATTATTTTTTAATTAACTACGACGCGGATCGACTTAATAACGTTAACGTTAATAAAATAACGAACGTTAATTGATAACAAATTTTCAAGGCAAATTATTTCATGTAAGATTGGACCAGGAAATACTGAGTGAGGAGACTTATGTAACTATACTACCTATTTTACCACTTTTACAGCGAATAAATGAATATGAATAGGTTTGATTATATGAAACTGTCATTTGATCGAAGTAGATTGTGATGCGGAATACATGACCAGAATTATAATTAAACACAAATACATTTAAAATTACTATAAAATTTCCAGGGGAGAGAAACTGCGGGGAATAATATCTATCCTAAATAATATTCCCAACTCCATTAGTAAAATTGATTGAGTAATTATTTGTGTAACCGTAATAATGACTTAACAACAATTTAGTGCATAAGTGCGTTTCTATTTCTATTGTTGCATTGGAACATGTATTTTATTAATTTTTGATTATATTTATACACATATATATTTATGATATTAATTATGTATTTACACATATATATATACTTACACTACCGCTATTTACTACATAACAATAAGAGTAATTAATTGTACCTATAGGTAACCTGTGTACCTGTAATTGTTAATTTAAGGCGTGTTATATGGTTTTTTCTGTGAACAACTTTTTGGCCGGTGTATAATATTTAAGAATGGCTGTTGTTGTTTGAATAAATAAAATAAAAAAATAAATAAAAAATAACCGTGCCCCACAGTTCAATTCCAGGTATATTCTACATATGTACCAAACTTTAACGAAAGCTGTTGGCGTTTAGTCAATTACATTTGATTACATTTGATTTCGTTTTCAAATTCTTACTTTGTCCAATTTTGCGTAAAAGACTAAAAAACTAAACATAAATACAAATTCACAAACTTCCGCTTTTGTAATTACTACTATGTTTTATCTTGGTTTCCATTTTCTTATTATGGACCAAACCTTTTAAGATCTAAAATTGTACATTACAGAAAACTCAAGTGATGCCAGTAGTATTATTATCCGAAACACTTTAATCCACAGGAAATAGTAGAAAATTTTGTGTCCTGAGAGCTAAGATCAGCCAATACAGAATGGAGCGCAACAGAAGAGCGATATAAACGTCCAATTGATCGCATTGAAACGCTTACTTGGAAAATAGAAGTAAAGTCTCGCTGGAGGATACTTCAGCACTGTGAGTCCCTCAGGAACCCATTTTACAGCTTACATGGTACAACGTGGTAGAAAAGTCCAATTGCCAGGGTTGCCAGATAACATTTATGGTGTCCTGAAATGGAAAAAACTTACGTTGTCTCTACATAGTACAGCACATATAAAAGTGCGGTTGGTTTGAGACTTGAAAAACTTGTAATAATGATGTCGATAAAATTTATTTTCACGTCCTATCGTCAAGTAGGACTGAGAAAAATCTTGTTGTACATTTTTATATTTTACTAGCTTTTGCCACGTTTCACACGGGAACTGTCCTTTTTCCGGGATGAAAATACCCTATGTCCTTCTCCGTACTTCCAGCTATGTGTATGCTAAATTTCAGGAAGATTGGTTCAGTAGATAAAGCGTGAAGAGGTAACAAACAAACAAATAAACAAACAAACTCACTTTCGCATTTATAATATTAGTTAGGGTTAGGATTAGGATGAAGCAACTATCATTTCTTGTATTATAATGTAAAATATTTGACTATCCATCTTAAACCTTATATAAGTATCATTACAACCCTTTTTGGGCTTCTTCAGACTAATGTAAACAAAAGGCAGATAATCCATCTAGCTTAAATTATATCCGTTAATAGATTTAATCCGCCTACAGTAAAGATTAAATGAATAGGTACCTGAGTAATCTCACTACAGCCGATCAGAGAATTATGTAAAGCTTTAGTATTCTTAGAAGTTGAGATCATAAAGATAGATATCTACTTGTTATCGTCTGATATTGAGGAGGTCGCAATTAATTGGATTTTGTATAAATAATCGTGAAACTGAATTACACGATTAGAATGTTTTAGAAAGCCTCTTCTATATCTATACATATAATGAAACAATAAAAATATTTTGTCGGTACATTTAGTATTTTTGACTGAAATAGATAGAGGGACACCTAAAAAAAATAATAGAAATAAATAAAATATATTTTTTTTAATTTCTTGTCTGTATATATGTTTGCTTTTCACGCAAAAACTACTGGACGGATTTGAATGAAACTTTTTTGTTGTATAGCTATTAAGTCTGGGCAACATATATGCTATAATTGATTTTGAAAACTGGATCACCTGATGAAGAATCATAACATAACAGCGAAACTTTAAGAAATATGGAAATGGTACCTTTGTAAAAGTTTATCAATCTGACGACCTGACGAGCATTTTCTGTTGACGTATAAAAATCGAAGATCAGGAACATCTGTTCCTGTTCATCAACATATATTCCCGCGGGACACGGGATAACCAAATGGCTGAAATTTTGAGTACTGGAGTTTAGGTTACTACTGTTTGGAACACAAAAAGATTTTTCATCTAAGCGAAACATACGCGACCGAAGCCGCAGGTAATAGCCAGTATCTATATAATTCTCTAGAACAAAATTGGCTAACTGTTTTCAGTCTCGCTTTTTTATTAGCCTAGTGTTTAACTGCAGGGCATAGGCCTTCCCCTAGTTCGCCATTCCTATGTTTTAAAATATTTCCAGACTTTGACATTCTTCGACTTGATACGATTCAAATGAATGAAAACACAAAAATAAGCACACGAAAGTGATAGAAAAATGTTGGTTAACAAATTCACACAAACACACAAGCGGGGGAAGTCCCTCGGGTTGCGTTTCCCGCGCATAACGGATTGAGCGGGCCATTCTGCACGCGGCAGGTGCGTTACCGCCGCTCATTCGTCATAAAACGCGGGTACTGTCGGCTGTATATTTATTTTATAAATATAATGTTCTAGAGCCTTATTGTGAAGTAGGCCAGCAAACATTTTAGGTCGAAATTGCCATAAAACTATCTATTCTTGGTATAAATAGGCAATGTTATGGTAATTTCGACCAAAAATGTTTGCTGGGTAGGTGTGTTGTGTACTAGCTGTCGGTGACAAGCTACATCAGGCATTTTATCAAAAGCCACCAACATCACCAAACCAAGTTACGTAGCTACAGACGAATGCTACAGCTTTTTCATCCAGTATTTACCTTGTGGTTACTCTGTCTGACATAGTTAATGTATATCCTACTATAAAGGGGGTCCCTCTAACACGCATTCCTGAGGTTGCTTCAAGAAGGGAAGATACCTGGCAAGAGGGCGCCAGGTCGACCGCGGAGGAAGTGGATAGACGACATCACGACCTGGACAGGACTTAGGTTTTGGAGACTGGAAAAAGGTTGTGCAAGACCGAGAGAGATACCGCATGCTGACCTCCAAACTTCATTTTCAAGATGGCACCCCCTGATGATGACGATCTTACTTTGCTAGTAGGTACGTGGTGGTCGCAATTCCAGAACTTAACTGTTCCAATAACCTATGATCCATGGGCTAAGTGCTATCCACTTCCAGTTCAGCGATCAGACAGAGTCGCACATTGAAGTAAGTGGCCGCTGACCTTTTCATGCAGGGTCTTCTTGTGGCCAAAGAAATCATACAGAATGTTGATGAAAGATAAAGTAAAAGCCAAAGCGATTCGATTTCAACTTCAGAATAAACTATGCAGCAGAATAAATAAAAATATATTTTACCATGTCGTCGACTGTACCATGCTGAAGCTATCAATTTCCCAGCAGCAACGTGACAAGTGTTTTACTGCTCTACACAGGAAAACTGAAACATATATTTGTCTCAAACAAAGAAAGGGAATAAACCTTTTTATGTAGTTCAGTTCTGCAATTTGCAACTGAAAATTATTTTGACACATTGTTCAAATAAAATTTTAATAATTTCACCAACTTTACGGTAAAACCGTATGGGAATATTTTCTTTTGTGCAGTAAAAATACCTGAAAGTTTACATTATTGTATTTTATATTGAAATCTCAATTTATATTGAACTAGCCTGGGCCCGCGGCTTCGTCTGCGCGTAATTTACTATTGTAAATATCTCAGGTTCTAAGTGGGGTATCAAGATGAAACTTACGCCAGATTTTAAGTTAGACTAGACCTCCAAATACAACAGTGAAAACCGCATCAAATTTGGTCCAGTAGTTTTTGCGTGATCACACTGCGATCGCCAACCCGCTTGCCAAACCCCCCATGGATAAAATCCTTGGGGGAGGCCTTTGTCCAGCAGTGGACGTCTTTAGGCTGAGAGAGACTTCTATACATCGAAATACAACTACTACGTATAGTACATAATATCTCGATGCTTCTATAAAGTTTTTGTTACATTCTAGTTTCTCATCCTATTAACTATAAGGACATGTTAATAGAATGAGAAATTAACTCAGTTTTGCAACTAAGCGGAACGATAACAGGGGGTCTAAAACGGCCATTTTGATGAATCGGAATATGATCCATTTCTCAGTTCCTAAATATTTAAAAATGAAACTTATTCTACTACTTATAAGGTTCATTTTTAAATATTTAGGAAATGAGAAATGAATCATATTCTGATTCGGTAAAGTGGCCTTTTTAGACCCCCAGACCATATTTGCTCATAAACAAAAATAATAATAAATTACCATACTTTAATCTTCTACTAGCAATGCTTTTAATCGTATCCTATCCTTATAATATTATAAGTCCGAAAGTTTGGATGTGAGTTTGTGAGGATGTTTGTTGCTCAATCACGCAAAATCTACTGGACGGATTTCGATGAAATTTGGTATACGGGTAGACAAATACCGGGAATAGCACATAGGATACTTTTTATCCCGAAACTCCCACGGGAGCGAAGCTCCGGGGCGCGGCTAGTATGTCATAAGAAAGCACACTCATGTATGTACTCAGCCCAATATCCTCTATCCTTCTAACCTAACCTATGACCTTTGCCTACCATATATACGCCAAAAGAAGGCACAGTACCTATTTAACCTTATTTCCTTTCGAATTTCCATCTAAGGCTTTTTCTTCAGTCCCAAATACTGCTAATTAGGTTGATAATTAGGCACTTAATATTCGACCCGAAAACGCGGCCGATTGTCGTTATGTCAGCGAGTTGGCCAACTTTCTAATTGGGTGAGATATTGTGCTAGCTTCATTCTTTTTAGGGTTCCGAATTCAATAAAGAATCCTTATTTATAGGTTCGTCATGTTTGTCCGTTCGTCTGCAGTTTAGCTCAAAGACAGGCAGAATAGATTTTGCAGTGGATTTTGTTAAATCTAGAAGGCTGTCATTTAATAGTATAGTTACAATACATCAAGGCGATCATCATACAGATTTATTTTATGTGAATATATAAAAAATACATTTATAATATTTGTTTTCTATGTAATTGTTACTATAATATACTTTACCTATTACAAGTATTCTATTTCTAACCACGCATACAAAACTAAGATTGAATTTACTAAAGTTTGCCAAATAAGGTATAGAAATGGAACCAAAGCCATTCCCGGAACGGAACCCGACGCAAACTTACCTGATCTTCGGAACTTATTATCGAAGTGCAAAACAAAAAGTTTCCATAGCCGATATGAGATTTGTCGACGCGCCTGTTTGAAATACGTAAAGGAAATCTATTTCCTTTGCGTATTTCACACAGACGCGTATTTGAATGCGGAATATTTGAAAAATCAGAACCAATCAAAACTCAAATAAGCGATACTGCACAGAAAATAAATAAAATGTTTTCTGAGTTTACAAAATGTTTGAAGAGTTTTTTTTATTAGGCCTCAATAATTGTATTTACAATTTACATGACTGGCAAAACAGGAGTATTATGTTTTCAAGGTTCATGCAAGTTTCTTTATTCAACTAAGTATATTTCCGTTCCGTTTTTTATATATTTTTTAATAATTTCTGTATATATGTAGTTAATTATGATATGACTATATAGTCAATTTTCAGAATCGCCAAACTTAAGTGGCAGTGGCGGGGCACATAGCTCGTAAAACAGATAGCCGTTGGGGCAGAAAAGTTCTCGAGTGGCGACCACGAACCGGAAAACGTAGTGTTGGCAGGCCTCCTCTCGGTGGACCGACGACCTGGTGAAGGTCACAGGACGCGCATGGATGCGGGCAGCGCAGGACCGGTCGTTGTTGTAATCCTTGGTCGAGGCCTTTGTCCAGCAGTGGACGTCTTTTGGCTGAGAGAGAGAGAGTCAATTTTAACTTCAATAGTTTAAATTAACCTAAAATGTACTAGTTCATGTTAACCATTGTACAAACTACAATAGTATTAAATTAATTGATTATTATCGATCTTATTTCCTGAAACAGACAATGAAATTCCATGCATAACGCATTTGCATAGCAAGGTTTACTAGGAATCACCATTACCTAACTCGTATAACACTTTGACATTACTCGAATCGAATCGACCCATTCTTAGAATCAAGGAAACAACTTAAAAAGAACTTAGGACTTGCTCGAAATGGTCTGTAAATTGACGTCCTGAAACGATTTAGCTTTGACTTTACAGTTTTAATTAAAGTGACTTTGGAATCTTCATTTCCACCAAAAACAAAATGAAGCCAATCAATCGCTTTCCCGTTTCAAGACGGCACTCAATTTGAGATAAATTGCTTGATCAGGAATTCGATTTGATTATAATCGCCTTTTATAAGCACTCGCCGACTTAAATCTAAGTGCTCTAGGATTCGGATATCGATTCCAGAAGAAAAAACGATTCGATTATCGCCGGCTGTTCTGCGGAATAGATTAAGAGGCGATTGTGGGTTTTATGATTCAGAGCGAATTCCTTCTGTGGGTGGGCTGAAGAACTGCTTATCAGTTTTTAGGACTTAACTTTCTTGTTTGTTTCTTAGTTTGAACAAGTTTTTGGGGAATCCAGATCCGGTCTACAGATTATTTATACCTAATCGAAAGGTTTTTATTAATCCTTCAAACACGGCGTTTTACGATAACAATTCGATAACAATAGACGCTGTGCCCCATGCGACCTCTCCATCGTTCAAGGATAGTTAACAGATTTTAGTTAGTATTTTGCCAATTTTGCTCCAAAATATTATAGTATAACTCTCTTTAGTCGTATTTCCTCATGACTGAGGGTCGTGGTCATTATATGGAATGAAACACACACAAAGACTCTCATGGCAATTTTAATGGAGTGGTTTGCCATTGCCTTCTCCATTTCACACACTAGCTGACAATCATCAACCAGAGTGCAGGTTTCCTCACGATGTTTTCCTTCACCGGAAGCAAGTGGTGGTCGATGAAATCTAACATGAGTCAGATTGGTATACAAACTCATGTAGCCCGGGCAGGATTCGAACCTGGGATTTTGTATCCACAGGCAGGCGCCCTACCACTCGGCCACCACCGCTTCAAATAGTATAAAAGGATGCGTAAATAAAAAAAGTTCCTGTAATATTTGTGTTTAAGTAAGTCATAGAGTCAGCAAGTCAAAACTAAAGCAAACAATGTGATGGTAAACAAATTAAAACATTAAGTACCGAGCAAAAAAAGAGCAACAGCAAAATTCCTATTTGCCTAATTGGTCCCTTGCACATTACATGTATAACCAATAACTAAACAAAATTTGCTTATTTTCAGACACAAAACGTTATCTCACTACTGAGTATTCAATTACAACTTCCTAAACTCCGTCCTACAATCAAAATGGTGCAGTGGTAACAAAATGCAGCAACAGCAACAAAATGCAGCTGGAAATTTAAATCCTTGTCTTGCGTATTTGTGCCGAAACAAAAGGCCGAAGTGGCTACCTTGCAACGTGAATACGCGATTTTGTTCGCGAACCCGGCCCGGGGAAACAAATACACGTTATGAAACGAGAATAATGTGCTGAAAAACGAAGAAAACCTGACCCGCTTTTTATTATTTGTTACTCAAAATGTTCAGCGCGAAAATTGAATGCGAATGTAAATGGTGTCATGTGCAGCGACATCTTTGTACTTAATTTGTAATGAAATGTCGTGATTAATTCAATAAATAAAAGATGGGAACAAAGGCATTTAAATATTTTTTAAAACACAGCGTTTAATCACGGAATAAAAAAAAATAAAACCCGAGATCACCTTGTAAAAAATCATTTGGAAAACATTTTCACCCTCGAGGACAAAACACCAATTCCAAACAAAACACTTCCCTTTCTAAATAAAACAATATTCAAAGAAATACGGGTATGGGAAGATAAATAGCTATATTTTTGAAAATGTCATTGAATTTAAAATGTAAAAACATCAAAGAAAGCCTCGAGGATGTAACCAGACAGTATCCGAAGCGCGTGTATTCTCTAAAAATAAATTTTTGACCCGACCTTTCCCCTAAGCTGTGTTTACTATACGCAGTTTACGCAGGTCACAGAAAATCATTTCAAAAGTATACAAAAAGCAAGTTTGGACACATGTTTTGGAAGGAAACACATCAGCTAAACTGTTTATTACTCAGCCCTTTTTTCTTTTATAAGAAAACTCGGTCATAGCGGATATCCACAACATGCTCTATTTATTGGCGGGATGTCAAATCTTCGTTTAGTTCACTAGCTCCCGGACTACGAAACTAGTTAATAGGTCAGCTGGTTCATTCGGATCAACCGTTTTGGACCGATGCTTTTTCCTGTTGCGTTTTTCTTATTGTTTAGTTCTGATGCTGGCAGTCGGAAACCAACTATGTCGTATTGGAATGGAAATGAACTAGGATTTCTAAAAGTGAGAATTTTTCGGCTCTTGTCTGTTTAGTAATTTTCTTTTAATCCATCGTAGGGAAGCTTGTGCTGAGAATATAGAGAAATAAGCACAGTACAATCGAAAAATTGAAATTATACTACGACGTTGCTTCCTCGATATTTAATCAATTCACTAAGCAGCTCGCTCTGCTATGTACTAGGCATGACACAATTTTTAGAACCTAAGGATAAAATAACATAAAATAAAAATTAGTCAAAAATTGACATCCGACCGTCGTCCCACCCCTACAAGTCACCTCCGGCGGCGGCGCCCCGCCCGCTTCATTCGCTTTTTGTGTGCGGGCATGGCAACACACACACTACAACAATATTTTTATTTTCTTTTTATTCCAAGTATCTGGAATATCTCAAAATTAATTTATAACTTCAGTGTCAGTGGAAAATAACGTACTTTAAGTTCATTACACTCGTAAACAACGAAAAATGTAAGTATTTTTTCATTACCTGAATATCTGGTTTGAATATTAACTATACTTTGAAAAAGTTATAATGCCTAACAAAATGTTAGTTAACTACATATTTATGATGCATTGGCTACTATTACTCGTACGTAACCGTGATTTTACATCACACCTGTGTAAACCTGCGGGTACTTTGATAACATTTTAATCATAAACTCAACAAACAACGGTCGTTAGACCAATTGATTTTTTTCCTCTGACCCAACTATGCACCTACCTTCCTTTTATCTTGGAATTGTCTGTGCATGATATTACATAATACAATATCGCGAATAGTATCTCGCGTTCCGAGTTGCGATTTTACATGAATCGTAACCTAAATATGCGTCGCATGTTTATGTTTTACATTTGTAAAAACATTTTTTCGTGGCAAAATCACGAATCTACATATGTATGGATAATTTCCTTCTTATTTCTTGATTGTTCTTACTGTCGTCAAAAAGTTAAACGCAAGGCCCAATTGGGTTATTTGTTGATGAAGGATTAATCATATTAAACTACGATATTACAAGTATGTTCAGAATTTAGATTCGCAATAAGTCTGGGTCCAATTCTATAATGAAAACCCTGGAATAATTTTGTAAACAAGATTTTAGCCAATCATAAGCTGTCATCATTGCATCATTTAAAAGTAAACTTTTATTCGTTACGTCAATTGCTTAATTGTTTATTGTGATAAAAACGTACGTACCTATTTTGTACGCTTTCGACTTTTTTCGATTTTAACGTAACTTCGTTAGTCACTGGGTCTCAACTGTATTCACAGTCTTAAAAACCAATCAAACCCCATTGGGCCCACTTGATGCCCTAATCCTCCTTACCCACCCATGGGGAAGGACAGTGCCCCAATATTGGGGACATTAAAATAGCTATGATGATGGCGGTTGGTCTACGGGTAGTCAACGAGGAGTCTACAGGCGATCTACGGGTACTCTACGGGTGGACTACGGGTGATCTACGGGTGATCTACGGGTGGACTATGGGTGATCTACGGGTGGACTACGAGTGACCTACGTGTGGACTGTGCTATGCAAATATAGAACTACAATGCGATTGTAGCCGCGTGTGCACTACCCAATAGATCTACAATGCGATTGTAGACAGGGATATATATTTACCCTTAGAATTACAATGCGATTGTAATCAGGGTTTTACACTATAGTCAAGCACATACAGAATTACAATGCGATTGTAGTCACGTGTGCTCCGACTCAATAGATCTACAATGCGATTGTAGACGGGGTTAGAATTACAATGCGATTGTAATCAGAGCGACTATAGTCAAGCACATAAAGTCCGATAGAAGAACAACAACAACGCAGAAGATATGCAGCTGCCCAGTCTCCCTACGCAAAACGGGCCCAATCAAGAGGCTTAACTACAAAATCTTCGCGCTAAGTATTACCCAATATAACTACGATATAATCGTAGTCTAGTTTATATTCTACACCTATATAATAGCACATATAGAACTACAATGCGATTGTAGTCACGTGTGCACATTATTATGAAATTTTAATTAGTCTAATTTTTGCCATTTCGACTCGAGATGATGATGATGATTATTATCTTATGTAACTACAACGCGATTGTAGTCAGGTATACACATTATTACCCATTAGAACTACGACGCGATCGTAGCCTGGTTTATAAAGTATCTTTACTTACTTATAACACACTTATATTAGCACATACAGAACTACAATGCGATTGTGGCCAAATCTACACATTATCAGCCAGATATACGTAATAGAACTCCGTGGACAAGCTACTATCTAAAGTATAACTATGCAAATAGTATTATTATCAGATGATAACCATGTAACGAAAGTGTGTATCTTACTGTACATTTCGAACACCCTTTAAGTATCTCTTACTTATCAAAACATTACTAGACTGATACAGTCAAGTATTTTTTTCTGGCTGCGTAAGTTCTTCGAACTATAATGATGTTATAACGATGCACTGTCAGTATTAACTCAGCTCTGTTCATTTCAGCTAAACGCGGACTTCGAATCTCTCAACTCTTGGCAGGGACAGATTATCTGTATGTATCTGTTGTTATAAATGTCTGTACAACAGGACTGATAAAAATCGCCGACCATTGCTGGTCATCATAACAGGTATGTACTCGTACCAAATATCTAAACATTGGGGTATACCGTAAGGATCCCAAGAGGATGTTGGGCAATGGAGTTCGGTAAACTGAGAAAAGGAAATCCACTCATCAATCGAGATGAATATTCGCCAAATGTACATTTTAGATAATTTACATTTTTTTTTTCGTTCATAGTAAGTAATTATACTAACGAAACACCCTGGATTTACCTTTAATACATCGACTGATCAATCGATCAATAAGTTATTTGTTTTATATTTCGTATATACATAGCCAAACATGTACTTTATGTCACTATTGTGTATGGCGTTAAATTTGACAGTATCTTAAATAAACTGTTCAGGCGATCAATTTTCTCCTAAAAGTACGTATAATGAAATACTTTTATTTTCAGTCCGGATGACTCCGGAATCACCAATATCGGGTCAATACCCGATAACGTTCTCTTTATTTCTTTATAATTAGCAACTCACTTCACTAACAGTTGCCCATGTATCTTCATATACATAAAGATTTATAATATTTAAAGATTCTGCCTCTTGATTGATTTTTTGCAGATCGCATCCAAATTCAATAAATAATAATACCTAATACAAACAACTGAGATTGTGTACTTACTCATTATTAAGTACTATATTTCAATACTTATCAAGCTTATCAATGAAATTAACCGGCTTTTACGTTTACTGTAGTTGTACAACAGCAACGCTCTAAAGCACCTTATAAATGAAATAAAAGTGCCTTAAGCCAGTAAGAGTAGTGCTTTCTTTTTTGGACAAATTACAGTAAGATAACAAAGCACTTGTTTCTTAAGAACTAGACATTAGCCCTTAGCTCTAGCTTGAGCACTTGAGCAAGCAAGTACTGAACAATATTAGATACTCAGTATGTTGTTTTTAGTTTCCGTTTATGGGGATTTATTCAAATAGCCAATATGGCAATGGTTTTTTTTCTGATCGTAAATGTGTTGAATACTCTACGTAAACTCGAATCTTTGGTACCAATATCCCCATCATTTTATTATTAATTCAATTTCCTCCGCACATTTAATTCAACAACTGGACTCATAATTATAGATATCTATTTTAGTGATTTGGAAGCGACTTTTTTGATCAAAAAAATAAAAATATATATATATATAAAGTAGTATAATATGGACCTTTATTTTTCTACAGCTAATGTATTTATTACAAATTACTCCTAGCCAAGGTCATCTGCAACGACTTGCGTGAGTAAGTTATCATTTGGAACAAGGAAGTAATTTATTATCGAGAATCTAATCACAATTAAAGACTCTCTTGTCATTACACGTTCTTTGCCTATACGTTACAGAACTTTTAGATTCTTCTTTCGGAAAACTAAGCATCATAACTATTTTTTTTAATATATATTTGTTACTGGAAACATAATAAGCTTGTACAGAAAGTACACTTGAATTTCGTTCGTTGAATTCAGTCTTTCGTTAATAGTTCTAACTATAGGCTCGTGCATACGAGTACGTACTCATAACAAAAGTTATAGTGAAATCATCGCACTGTGGTACCTAATACTACCTATAGTTTATACTCTATGACTGTGGCCGATTCACCTATATATTCGGCTAAGTACAGTCTATAAAACAGTGTAGTTTTACGAGTATATTTCAGCAGAAATGTACCGACCTCAAATTTGCATAATTATGTTTTTCTCTTGCAAATTAATATATATTTGTCAGGTGAAGATATTCCTCGAGTACTTATAGAAAGAATCCTAAATTAGTATAGTGTCCTTTCAACCCGACACATTAACCATCTAGAAGTATATGTTCATAATCAATACAGTAAAGCTTTCTTACATTAGGTAGTAAAAATTCTAGTCTCTATTCGTAAAATTAACTCTGAGCAAGTATCTCTGCCTGCGTTGAGTTTGCTATTGCAAACTAAAAATGTTCATCCATCACATCTCTCTTAGTAAATATTTACGTTTTAAAGTTAACATATCTTATTCCCAATTAAGCCTGTTAAAATATCCTGTCTCACAGGAAATAACTATAGTGTTAATTTGGTTATGTTAATTATTGTCCCATAGGGACTTTTAGTCTGCTTCTTGTTAACTGCTCTTTCTCCCAAAATATCAAGGATAGCAATCAAAGTCTGTACACTACAGACTTAAACATTTTATTTGATAGGCTTTAATATTTTTCACCATTTTGCATTACAAAATGAAAAAACCGTAATGGCATTGCATCACATAGCCTATTCGAAGATTTTTTTTTTCTCCAATTCGTAATTTTTTGTTTATATCTAATATCTTTGTGTAAGATAATCGTAGATACAACTACATTTGTAGTTTTTCATGTAATTAACCATCCTATATCAAAGTATCTAAGGATCCACTTTTAATAGCTCACATTAAAAATAATTAATATTATTATAATGATATAAAAATCAACCCGCCAACCCAACCCACCAACGCCAACCCGCCTGCCAAGCGTGGCGATTACGGCAAAACCCCCCATGGATAAAATCCTTGGGGGAGGCCTTTGTCCAGCAGTGGACGTCTTTAGGCTGAGAGAAGAAGAAGAAGATATAAAAATAAAAATCTTGCAAATTTCGCAATGGTTCTAAACATCTGCTTAGTGAATTGATTAAATATCGAGGAAGCAACGTCGTAGTATAATTGATGGTTAAACAAACTTACCTTGGTGAAGTTTGACCATAATTATACAAGACGTTGCTTCCGAAGAGATTTATAACCCGCCCGTCCCAATCAATATGTAAAATACATATTACGATATCCCAAGCGCCACATTTCGAAATTTTGTTCTAAAGGAATGAAGCGGGCGGGGCGCCGCCGCCGGAGGTGACTTGTAGGGGTGGGACGACGGTCGGATGTCAATTTTTGACTAATTTTATTTTATGTTATTTTATCCTTAGGTTCTAAAAATTGTGTCATGGCTAGTACATAGTAGAGCGAGCTGCTTAGTGAATTGAATAAATATCTTCGGAAGCAACGTCTTGTATAATTATGGTCAAACTTCACCAAGGTAAGTTTGTTTAACCATCAATTATATGGCACAAAGATTGTTTTCAATAATCGAATAAAAATGCACAATTGTATCGCTAATAAAAAACTTAATTTCTTTGTATCATTACTGACAATAAAGTAATCCATTGTGCCAATTGCACGCATACTTTATTAAATTTTGCGGTGTATGTTTTTTCGCAAATCCTGATGAATTCGTTGGATGCGCTGCTGTGAAAAATACGAGCTAAAAATATTCTATTTGTGGCTCACTGACTTTTTGAATGTCTTTTTTTATTTTTGCTTATTTAATTTTATTATTTTTTATGACTTGCTGCTCCCGTCATTGTACCCTCTTTTGTGAACCAATTTTTTAAAAAACATAAATAGAGCGAGAAATAATTTTACAATCTGTCTTTTAATTGAAAGGAAGTTCTTTATAACAAGGGTATGGTTGTATGACATATTCTAGGAATTTCTCGAAGACCGCAATGTTTTCATAATGGTTGTCGTGTTTTCTTAGAAAAAAAAAATTCTTCGAAGTTTTTACCTTTAATAAAGAAAGTTGTCGGTCGTTTTGCCAGAAATAGGTTCAAAGTTTTAATAAATTATCGAATATTTGATCTTTGTGAAGGTGACTGCTGGGGAAGATTTTCACAGAGTTTTAATATCGGCTGACTTTATCGCAGAGGAGACTCTTAAATAATATACCTCCAGGGTCGTTGTATAGTATAATTTATTGATAAAAACATAAGACCTAAAACAAATATAAATAACGGTTAGAAAAGATAACACACTTCACTATAAATTTAGAATCACTTCCGAAAGAACTAATAAAACTTACCCTGGACGGGTCTATGTTGTTTTATATATATTAAATATATTTTGGATATATTATTTATCTTTACAATGTTAGACGATAAGTGATTTACATAAACTGAGTCAAGAATGATATCAAAATGCAGAATCGAATGTGTATGAATACAGTTTAAAATTTATGACAGGTGAAATAAGTATGTATGTGCCAGCGCACGTATAATAAGATCCAAAGAGGATTAACACGTCGCCGCGTTACAACTTCAAAGGGTGAACGTCGCAACAAAACTAATTAATAGAATTTAAATTTAACTCCAGGTCGAAAGGAGGTGTTGTCTTCTTCTTTCTTCTTCATCTGCTTCTCAATCAAAAGAAGGGCTTCAAACTGGGCATTTTTCTAACAGGCGATAGGTTAGCAACCTGTCATTTTATCTCCATTCCAAAAATTGAAAGACTCTTTGCTCTGTCTACCCCGTAAGGGATAAAGACATGATACTATATCTGTAGAAAGGAGGTGTGTAATTTTACGAATTCTATAGAATCCTTGTCATCTCCATGTTCCTTCATACCAATAAACTACTTCTTATACCTTAAAAAATACAAAATTCATTTATTTAACTCCACAAGTTATATAATCTACTTAAAATAGAACACCTAAGTTAGAACAACTTGTGGGAGTCCTGGAGACTCAAACTAGGCCGAAGCCTGTATCTTGGGCCACCAGAAAAGAAAATATTATGTCAAGGATAAAAATCGACGGTCATGAGTATCGATTTTGGTAATGTTATACAATTGTGGTAGTAATTTTTAGATTACTATTATATAAAGTGACTACCATTGAAAAATCAACCCAAAAATGTGATATTAAAATCTTTGTTCGTTACAATAGTAAATCAGACATATTATGAAAGTCCAACCGAATTATTGTGATATGCAATAAATGATTTCGGATGGGTGCATACAGGAATCGTCCAATTTACTTCCGCTCGGAAAACTGGGCCGCACGTGTTCAGGGACAATCGGGATCCTTTGAAAATTAATACATTTGAGTTACACATTGTAGTATAATTCCATTTGTAATACGCAATACCTATATGGTAACAATCTGTCGAAATTGTAAGGTACCTACTGTTTCGTTTACACATTTTACATACATACATAACACCTACCCCCACGAGAAAAAGGCGTGATAATATGTATGTATGTATGTTTGCACATTTTTATTTTTTTAAGAAGAATATAACATAGACATATAAAATAATCCTACCATTATGGAATGAAAGGCCTTATTATCCTTAGAATTATCTCTTGAAAAATTAAAGAAAGGCGAAAAACATTTAAAAGATCCTAATATTTTTACTGACAATTCTCTCTCTCATCTGAGCGCTTTCCCGGTTGCATCCTCAGCGTACGCGTCGGAGCCAGGGTCCGCTTTCTTACTTTTTCTTCACCACTTCACACGATTTTCGGTGAGACCATTAGCACGTGTCAGAAAACTAAAAAAAGCATAGTTATATATTTTTATGTTATTTAATAAATAAATATTTTGTACTTTTACTTTATCCCAAAAATTATTCATAACGTAGGTAGGTTAGGTCATATAAAAAGAAACAATACAAGCAGGTTCAAATGTTAATTTTATAAAACTGAACCTTGATTTCATAGGGTTTAAAAGCTACAGACTACTAGGACTTCGTAACGACCACTGCTGAGAAGAAATCCCGAAAGAAACTCATTTGAACAGTATTGGTCCCTTTAATGCCAGAGGGGTCTTTAATATATTAATATATTTTTTATAATCATATTTCATCTTTTTATCACACAACAACAATATACAAATTATGAACAGCCAGAAATAATATCTGAGTACTGGACTTATATCAAAAATACTTTCATAATTAAAATGCTACATTATCTCGAAATAACATAGGCTGTATTCATTACTAGACACTCCCGTAAGAAGCCGGGATGGGCTGCCAGTATTTCATTAAATTTCTCAGAACATAATCTATGAAACATCATCATCAAAAACATATAGAAATATTCAAATTACAAAGTTACAGCATAACAATAACAACATAGTATAAAATCAAATTATATCTAGTACTTATCTTTATATCTGAACACCTCAAGCTCCAAATGAAGACTGAGCCAGAAATCAATGGCCACGTCTCATTTCGACTACTGCACAGTCAATACAAAAACTGTTTATGTCAAATTCAACAAAATTACTTTTTATACTTTAGTCTAATTAATACAGTTTATTAAATACACTTAATTGTTAATTTAATATTTAAGAATTTAATGTAAATAGAAATGCTTTATATAAGTAAATATATTGGACATTATTTTTTAATTTGAATTAAACAGGAAGTTACATTGTCATTCACCTCAATATATCCATGGCACTACCTACGGTGCCAAAACAACCGACACTAGGTACAAATAATAATTATTAGAGTATCTGTATTAAAATAAATATAAATAAGGTAACCAAAATTATAATAAAAATTTCAATATCTGACACGGCCATACTGACAGTACTTCGTCCTCGAAGTACAATATAACATTTCTTATAAGAACAAAAACAACAGTATTCAACACATCCAACGATTTCAATACCATAGAAATATATAATTTTTATAAATCACACTCAATATTTGTAACGTCTTAAAACATTTTACGTATTAAAGATCGACACATTTAACATATTAAGTGTTATTAGAACCAATAACTTACATTTTTTATTGTTTCGAAACGATACATGTACGTTACATATCAAACATTTTTAAATTTCATCCAATTGATCAAACTTTATCTACTCTAATAACTTCAATCTATTTACCCATCATTACCCATCTTATACCTTTTCAACACCGTTTTAAACACCAATCTATCAATTTATAACGTATCAAACGTTTTCATCACCAATAAATTTAAGTCTATTCTAATACAATAAAAAGAAAAACATTTACTTATGTAATTATTTCTTATGTCTATCCTGTTAGTGTCCCACCTTTCACATTAGGTGAACAGTTAACAGTATCCCTCCTGTTAGTGTCCCACCTTTCACATTAGGTGAACAGTTAACAGTATTCCTCCTGTTAGTGTCCCACCTCTCACATTAGATGAACAGCTAACAGTATCCCCAGTTAGTGTTCCACGAACAAGTAACAGTATCACTCCTGTTAATGTTCAACCTTTCACATTAGGTGAATAATTAACAGTATTTATCATACATTTTAGCGAAGAAAGTATAGTATTATAACTAAGTATAAATAGGTAATTGCAACTAGTTATAAGAATACCCTATTCATGATATGTTTATCAACTCATTATCCCGTGACACTTTCTGAAAGCTTCAATAATATTTACTTTGACTTTACAGAAAATAAGATTAAGGTAGGTACATTAAAATTACAGATGGAATCAATGGGTACTTATCACTATGCCCTGTCTTTTAAGACTTACGAATATCAATAAATTAACATTTATTAAAATATTTGAAATATTAATTTTGTCATATATAATATCTGTAATATCTGTCATATTTATGCTCTTCGACCCTTTCAAAAACCGCTCGGCCAGTCTGACATTCGACAAGCTGAACCTCCAAAACATAATCACGGTATAAACCGGAAAAATCAGAAATATGTTACAGCTTTAGTAAGCAATTTTTTTTTTTTGGTCCTCCTTTTTTTTGCAGGTATAATGCAATTGAAATATAATTGTTTATTATCAACACTGGATGTACGACATTGCGCACCAACTTTACTATTTACTTATAGGTAGCTGTATTCTTAAAATTATCACAAATCTTATTTTATATCACAACAAAACAAAATAATTATAATCTTAAATGCTGAGTTGTAGCACACTATTATCTGAGACACAATGTCAAATAGAGGTAAAAAACTAAGCCACTACGTCCCTTTTACAGTCGAGAGGTATAGTGAGTTTTCTTAAATACTTAATAAAAGTTAAACTAAGAATTATATTTATCACTTACATATAACATTTTCATTACACAATCACTAGATATTTACTTAAACCCAAAATTGCAATTTTTGTTTAATTCTAAGACAGATTAACACAAAAAGAAAGTAATCACATTGTTTTATTTTTACGAAGTTAAATTCGAGCATTTCATAGAAAAACTAGGAAAAAACAACAACACTCACTGCAGTATTTCATTAATTAGAAGCTGACATTCACAGTAATGAATTGATATATTTTTTTTATTAAGTTACATATTATTGCACAAATGTTTTAAACATCATACATATAAAAGTAATTAGGTACCGTAATTTGGGGAAAATAGGGGCAAATCTCAACTTTACGACAAAATTTAAAGTATTTTTCAACAATGTATTGCTATAAGAAAGTATTTAGAGTCTATGTTTTGTCTTTCACATACTTATCGTATCTTATCTTATAAGATCTTTCACATAAGATCTGATAACATTTGAATTCGAGTGAAAAATTATAAAATATACCTATCAAGTCCCTATCAAATATCACCCGGAATCTAGGTCGGAATCCGGATCTGGATTAGAGCAGGATCAATAGGGAAATCTGTTATAGGTACCCACCTACTATTTTTTTACTACTCGTTTAGTAGTATAATTTAACTTTGCAACCATTGGAAAATAAAAAAGTCATTCCTACTTTCAAAACATAATTTAAATTAATATACAAAAAATAATAATTTTCTAAATAACTTGCTAGATTAACGTAAATACCAATAATATATATATATATTTTAAATTCTATATTGCGACAACCCTAAGAAGCTGTGTCTCTTGTCTCTATTCAACTTATTTTCACCCTAATAACCTCTTTCTTTTCATTTCTTTCTTTTCTTTCCATAACTGACTCGTCCCCCTCTAAAGTAAGTGTTTTGGATATTTTTACAATTCATCGACTAACATCACAATTTATTTCATATTTTTATATATTTTAATTTAATCTCATCAATATCTGTAGATAATGATGAACTGGATGAACTGTTGTTTACTTAGTTAGCAAACGCCTTAATTATGGTTCACATAAACGGTGATTCCAATTTCAAAATTATGAGTTGTATCGTCAGAATTCATTCAATCTATTTTTAAATTTATTTGGCACTGTAATCGCCGACAAGCTAATTGTTATCGATATAAATATATACGGACAAATCACGCAGATTGAGTTAGCCCCAAAGTAAGTTTGAGACTTGTGTTATGGGATACTAACTCAACGATACTATATTTTATGACAAATACATATATAGATAAACATCCAAGACCCAGGCCAATCTGAAAAAGATCATTTTCCATCTTGACCTGACCGGGGATCGAACCCGGGACCTCCGGTGTGGCAGTCTGGCGTGATAACCGTTAGGCCACAGAGGTCGTCAATCTACCCTAACTACCCTAGCAATCTACCCTAACAATTTTTTTTGGCTCGGTTACGTCTAAGTCTTGAACACTCGGGTCAATCGGTATATCTGCATTACAGATTATAAGTAAACAAATGAGAGTGAAGCCAGTCTATTTTTAAAAAGTGTTACGAGTATTACTTATATGATGCAACAAGACTTTTCACAAACCGCTTGGCCAATCTGACGACCAACAATTTGGATTAAAAATTTTATGACAGTAGCGTAATTAAGGCGTTAACTTCAGCTTTAAATATCGAACAGATCAAGATGGGTAAATTACTTATGTATGAAGGTACAAATCTTACAATTAAATGAACATTGTTTTAGGGCTCGAGTTAATGTTTTCGCATCACTTTTTTTTTGAACAATGAAAGGAATGCCCAGTGGGCACACAAACAAAATTAACATTTTTTTTCAAAGCAAAATGACTACCTTCATTTACCATAATTTCCACGATCTTCTTCAGATGGTCAGAGGACCTCCTACCAAGTTATTACAAAGCCCTGGAGGGCCTTACCAGCTTTAGCTGCCTGTTGGTTCTGGCTTCATCCTAGCTCAGTTCCGAGGGCCGCGACTCGATGTTTTTTTTTTTTGCACCAAATCTCTACGCCGTTGCCACTCTCGGCTGGATCGAAAATCGGCATGGCGACGTCTTCATTCCATCGATGCGATGAAAAGGCGTCACTGAGGAAAAAGAAAAAAATATTAGTTTGTTATTTAAGCTGGAATCTATCCCACTTCTGATGTCAGAAAACTAAAAAAAAGGATAGTTATATATTTTTATGTTATTTAATAAATAAATATTTTGTACTTTTACTTTATCCCAAAAATTATTCATAACGTAGGTAGGTTAGGTCATATAAAAAGAAACAATACAAGCAGGTTCAAATGTTTATTTTATAAAACTGAACCTTGATTTCATAGGGTTTAAAAGCTACAGACTACTAGGACTTCGTAACGACCACTGCTGAGAAGAAATCCCGAAAGAAACTCATTTGAACAGTATTGGTCCCTTTAATGCCAGAGGGGTCTTTAATATATTAATATATTTTTTATAATCATATTTCATCTTTTATCACACAACAACAATATACAAATTATGAACAGCCAGAAATAATATCTGAGTACTGGACTTATATCAAAAATACTTTCATAATTAAAATGCTACATTATCTCGAAATAACATAGGCTGTATTCATTACTAGACACTCCCGTAAGAAGCCGGGATGGGCTGCCAGTATTTCATTAAATTTCTCAGAACATAATCTATGAAACATCATCATCAAAAACATATAGAAATATTCAAATGACAAAGTTACAGCATAACAATAACAACATAGTATAAAATCAAATTATATCTAGTACTTATCTTTATATCTGAACACCTCAAGCTCCAAATGAAGACTGAGCCAGAAATCAATGGCCACGTCTCATTTCGACTACTGCACAGTCAATACAAAAACTGTTTATGTCAAATTCAACAAAATTACTTTTTATACTTTAGTCTAATTAATACAGTTTATTAAATACACTTAATTGTTAATTTAATATTTAAGAATTTAATGTAAATAGAAATGCTTTATATAAGTAAATATATTGGACATTATTTTTTAATTTGAATTAAACAGGAAGTTACATTGTCATTCACCTCAATATATCCGTGGCACTACCTACGGTGCCAAAACAACCGACACTAGTTACAAATAATAATTATTAGAGTATCTGTATTAAAATAAATATAAATAAGGTAACCAAAATTATAATAAAAATTTCAATATCTGACATACGCATATCCTCCTTGACGACATCAAATGGCTCTTCTTGAGTTTTCCCCTTCTGACAACTTATTATCTACTGACAACTTCAATTGTACTGTATTTATTCGTGTTAAAATAAGTCAACTCACGTTATTTAAAAAAAATATCCTTATTAACATTTATCATAACTTCGTTAATCAGCAGGATATGTGACGAGGTGGCGTGTTCACACGAGATTCATTTTCTCGACTCCTCGCCTCCATCTTGGCTGTCAGGTGTAATCTCGGTGATCCGTCTATCACATTCTGATTAGGGGATATAAGATTAATAGCCTCATTATTTAAATACAGCGAACTTTGCCTGAATATTCAAAGACGCGGGTTTTGTATGAATATGCAAGTATACTAATTATCTCTTTTGCCGCGACTGATGGATGAGTGAAATATCGCAGGAAATTGATACTTTACGATGATAATGTTTGTTTAATGAAATTGCTTTTGTTAGGATAAATAATTCTTAAAAAGGGATATATTAGAAGCACCAACAGGAGAGCATGTATGAAGAGAGTGATGAGTGTAGAGGAAGCAAGAGAGATCTGTAAGGATCGTAGCTAGTGAAAATCGCTAGTCTCTGTCTACCCCCACGGGAAAAGGACATGGTTATCTATTTATATTAATGTTAAATAGTTTTGCAAATTAAAAAGTAAGGTATTTATCAGTTTAGTTACATGTTCATCAATATTCTTTCTTAAAGAGCATTTCCACTTTAGGTGAAGTAGGATTTAATGTCAATCGATTTGAAATTTTTTCGCCCACGTCTGTACGTGAATTATTAAGAGTTTGCTGGTCAAATGCTTCCAACTGGTTGATGTGGAAATCTAGCGGATGGAAAAATTGTACAGTTAACTAAAAATCAAGTCTCTATATTATGCGACGGTATAAGCTATTGATAGCTAGTTATGATGGTAAATAGTTTCAGATGTTTCATTATTCAAAGTTATTACAAAATTACGAACAATGTTTGTACCTACTACTCGTTTGCAAAGTCAAAGTCAAATCATTTATTTTGTGAACATAGGTTTACATAGAGAGGTTTTATACACTTAAAATGAGTTCCTCTAGGTCCCGCCATAAGGCATACAAAATTTAAAAAAGTAAATAAGTATTTTGTGTTAGTACCTACTCATCTCAATTTTATACTTGTTTCTACGTATTTTCTGTTGAGAATCTGTTAAAAGTAGAAATTGATTCTGATATATTCAACGCGTATTCGCTATTTAGGATTGAAAGAAGATTGAAAAATGTTGCCAATAAAAGTATTTCAAAGGCAACCGTCCCGTTTGCAAGTATATGTATTTTAATTTCCGGTCGGTGAGTGCTTTTTGCTGTAGTTTGATGTTTACTATTTGTAAACATAAATATGCGTAGGTTATTGTGAAGAGAAAATTGTTATTATTTTAAAACAAAAATGATATAAAAGATACTAAAACTGAAAGGTAGCCTTTTTCTGTAATTCATCATCATAAAACTTAAATAAGAATGAGGTAAAAATGTAAGCGACAACTTTTTCTTAAATTTTTTTTTACTTATATAGATAGATAGATCAACACTTTATTACACCAACTATAGAAAAGAACATACAAAGTAGTAACAAAAAAATAAATATATAAATGAGCGTAAATTAGCACCTTAAATTATACTTACTACCTATAGAATTCAATACTGATAGATACACATTTTTAACTTTGCGGCAAAAGCCAAAATTCTTGGAAGTTTTTAGCTACGAGTATCTAACGGATTCTATTAAGTGGAAAATCCAAAGACATGAAAAATCCTACTTCCTACTAATATTATAAATGCGAAAGTTTGGATGTGAGTTTGTGAGGATGTTTGTTACTCAATCACGCAAAATCTACTGAATAGATTTCGATTAAATTTGGTGTACGGGTAGACAAATACCAGGAATAGCACATAGGGTACTTTTTATCCCGAAATTCCCACGGGAGCGAAGCCCCGGGATGCGGTTAGTATCCTATATACCAAATACCCTTGTAGTTAATAGTAAAATTAAATATACATGGACAATATAAACATATAATAAAACCTACATATAAATACACACAGGTACATAAATATATACACATAGGTACATAAATAGATTTGTTTGTGAATGTCCTTGTAGCGTACATGCACGAAAGGTCAAAGCCACGATTTTCCCCAATTCACCCTAATATATTTTGACAGATATACGGGACAAAATATTGTACTCAAGCAAATAGCTTCCACGCTACTGGATAATTCAACGGAAAAACGGTAAATGTTTCTTTATTTTCCCCACAAAATTGCATTTCTAAGTCCAACACGAGTAGGTAAATACAAATGAAAAAAGACTGGTTTTATAAAAAAGTAGATAATTTTTTTTTAGATATTAACGATGTAAATATATTTTGGTATTTTATTTGCATTATAACACTCGAGCTTATTATACTAACTAGTAGTTCGCCGCGATTCGCGATTATTATTTTTAAAATACATAAAAATGCGTATATCTCAAAAACGGCTGAACCGACTTTGTTGCGCAACGAACTTAAAAATTCTATGGCTAGGTACTACACGCGAAATCAATTCAACGGTTCGAGAGTTATTGCGGTACTTACATACATACATACGAACGAACAATGTGTTTTCTAAACTTGAATTATAGCCCTCGCTCGTTTTGCTCGCTCGGTTAAGAGCCCGCACTAGGCCAATGACAACTAAGATTTTCCCCCGCTACCCGCTACCCAGTTCGCCCGCACGCATCCAATCCGCGTTCTAAATAAAATGCTGGCGGGGCGCGGGCGGCGCGGCGGCTCAGAGGCGGATGGTTAATGCATGCGGGCAATTATACGTATTATTTTTTTAAAAGCTTTATAAAAAGATATTTAAAAAGTAAGTAACATAATCCCTGCCTTATCTATAGAGTACTTTATACAAAAATTTTCAATCTTTATTTTAATGTATTCCTTGAATAATAGCAGTTTAAAGTGTTAATTATAGGTGATTTGGAGGCAACTTCGCAATTTTTTTCTATCGAGAAAATTTTATGCAATCGTGTTTTTGAGTAACATAATCCCTCGTGCTAGTCCTGAAGTTTGCTATATCTTAATTTTACATTCAGTTTTACATTAATGTAGATATTACAGACGATCATGTGAAGCAATCTAGCCTAGTACGGGCCCTTAATAAATAAGCTTGAGCATCATTATTAAAATTGACTATTACTTTCAGAAGTTAATTGCATTCTTAATTGCAGGTTACGTTGCATTGTGCTAACTAATAAGTCCTACATGTATGGTTTTGACCTATCTAGCTAGAATTTACAGCCGATGTATAATATGTAAAAAACTTTTACGTAAGACATAGGAAGTGCTTTCTAAAATAATTTAAATAAATAATATGTTGCGTGTATATAATTCTTAATGTTATCTATTATTGCTATATCCATGGAAATATAAACATACATATTATAAATCACACACATTATAAAGCGACACTTGAATAACACATACAAATATCACATATACAAGTTGATAGTATCATAGTTTGCGAGGCAAAACGTAGTTACGTAATATCCCGGGATAAGCGAAGAAGCAACAAAAAGTAGCCATTATATGCGAGGTAAGAATAGCACTTGGAGGCTCACGCCGCCGCCTCGGTCTACTATGTGTTGCAGGTAAACTTTGAATTCAGGAAATTTCACGATTATACATATACGTACGTACCTACATCGCCGGCCATCAGGCTGCAACACTAATGCAAGATTTTTTTTTATCAGCTACCTTAAGACACACGACATGACTGACTACCGCTATGCTAAATAGCGGCAGAGGCTGTATTGCACAGCAGTAAATTCAAGGCTGTTTTGCACAACTAGTCGGGGATGTGAATTTTCAGTTGTATGGAGGTGGTCACATTAAATCCTACGATGGTGATTTTTGTAAACTACATAGATTATGATATTACAACTGCAAATTTAAGTGTAAAAAAATCCCCACCGCCGTTTTTTTTAAACGCTATTATAAGACTCATATTGTTATAACTCTCAAACAAAAAATCCTACCAGGGCGATTTTTTGTTACATGTTTCCTTACGAATAATTTAAGCTTGATTTAAAAAATCACCAATAAATAACAATCCGAAATGGATTTTTTAATGAGTTGTAATTTTTATACTTTAAAAACATCCTGTACAAAAACAAAAAATCCAGCAATGGTGACTTTTATATATTACTTGTATACTATTGTAATGAACCATATCCTCAATTTTTATAAGGGTTTACAACAACAGTTTTTTTTTTATTAACTTTTAATTTTTTTTTTATTCTACAGTCGAGAAAATTGTATATTCGTACGTAATGTGAATTATTCAATCTTAATTTTAAAAAACGACTCATGTTTATGAACCCGATTTCCTGTAATTAAATAAAAACCATATTGACATTTATAACGTTAAAAATACATTTTATGACTAGAAAGCCTTATTATAAACCGGCCAACTTTTATTTACAGGTAAATGAAGTCTTATTATTTAATTGTGAACAGTAATCTCTATTGTAAACTTTTTTGTTAACGAGCAATTCAGTATAGTTTATTTACCCCTCCCATTTCATATCGGATCATCAAAATTCTTTTTTTTTTATATAAGAATGTCTAAAACATCAGAATAATGTTAAGTATAAACCGGCCAACTTTTATTTACAGGTAAATGAAGTCTTATTATTTAATTGTGAACAGTAATCTCTATTGTAAACTTTTTTGTTTACGAGCAATTCAGTATAGTTTATTTACCCCTCCCATTTCATATCGGATCATCAAAATTCTTTTTTTTTTATATAAGCATGTCTAAAAACATCAAAATAATGTTAAGTATAAGAATCATGGTTGTTGGAATTTATTGGTAAAAAAAAATTTAAATGCCCCGCCTAAACAGCAATGACGTCCTAACAATTCATTTGAAACAAACTTCTTTTATTTTTGAGGGTCCCGGCGACTCGGAATTCCGCATCCGGAAACCATAGGTTAGCGCCCAGCCTTAATATCAAACACAACAAGATTGATTGAAGACCACTATATATGCTAATCAAATGTTAAATTTGATATTAAAGTTTCTTTAGATTAGACTAAGAACCAGCAACTTCACTTTATATTTCAGGTTTTTTTAATTATAAACATTATGAAAAAAATAAAAAAAATAAATGAAATTTGAACACTAAAATCTCGAAAAGATTTTCAAATGTTTGTACTTCATCAAACTGAAATATCATCTAATTAAAATTGTTGTTTTTTCCTTATTGCTTTAATCATTTTTTCGCCTGACTGTACTTATTCATCTTATATACAGTCACCGGAAGAAAAAAATTTCAAAAATCCGGCGACTCGGCCCGTGGGTCGAGTGAGCATCAGGCCGAGTCGCCGGGATCCTCTTATTTTTACGGTCTCTCCCACATATTAAATCTGTACTTCACAAATTCCTATTATTAGAGATTCGTAAGTGCACAATTACAAATCCCTAATTATAGGACTTTTTGAAAAAATTCAACATTCAGCGGCAGCAATTCATTTGGAAATAGTACATCACTAAACGAGTGTGCAAAGTTGGTCATTACGCACAAGAGGCGATATGGGCGCGCGAGCCGAAGGCGAGCGCCCTAATAAAGCCGAGTGTGCGTAATGACCAAATGCACACGTGTATCGTACGACGTTTTTCAACACACTTGTAAGTAAAAAAGAATAATGTGGTCCTAACATCTAATTATAAGAAAACGATAGCGCCATTTTTTTCATTCCTCCACTTTATAAAACCGTTCGTATGCCGCCAAATACGTTTGATTTTGGAGGCAATAAACTATTACTTGCATTACGCGCCTCGTTAATGATTTCAGGTGGAGTTAAATTTACATATTCTTCCATACTAGTCGACATTTTATTAAATATTTAATATGCTAACACGGCGAAAATCGGAAAATGTACCTAACAAACACAACATAATAAATATAGTCTTGTTTTTTATTCGCGCGCCGCCGCCCGTGCGCAGGGAGCGCGCGGTGCACGCTGCGGATGGTATATCGCCATACAGCCAGTGCTTGGCTGTATAAAAATCATTATCTTTGCTTATTTAAAAACTGTTGTTATTTTCCTTATTTGATCTTATATGTATTATACGGCTAAATTAAAAATGCTTTGTGGAATTCATAACACGCATTAGTTTTCTATCTTTTGTATGGTATGTATGGTAATTGGCGCAGTATGGTAATTTTTATTTCCAAATACCTCCGTAATATATTCGTAATACCTTCGTAATATATGGCATTATGGGCCCAAATTCGATGTAATAAGACCCACTTTACGAGCAAGTGTGTTAAAAATGTTATTGTTATCTAGGTAGGTATTGCTTTGTCAAGAACCTACTTTGTATTCCCCAATTCAAGATTAAATTCTATTTTAATTGTCATACAAAAAACATTAAATATTGCCTAACTTTTTGGAAAATTGTTAAAAAATATTACAAGGAAAACCAACCAACTTTCCAATTCCTGTCGTCATACATTATATTTTGGGTATAAAATTATTTTATGGAAAAGTCGAGTTTTTCCTATATTCCTGAAGTTGCGACGACTCACAATCTATCCTTCCGGACCGTTGCCTCCCCTAGTGTGTTATAACTACCCTCGTTATACTTTAGCTGTGTGACAATTTTTGAGGACGATCTTTTCCGTAGTAATTATTTATAATACGGTAGAGGAGTTTTGTACTTATTTTATTGGACTCGCTTTTGTGAACGTGTAATTTTGTGGATGTGGATGAGAATTTCAAGAAATATTTAAAACCAATTAACATCATACATGTAAATTAATATTTACACAAATTTATATAAAACTAGCTTTAGCCCGCGGCTTCGCCCACGTGAATTTCCCACGGGAACAGTGCTTTTTCCCGGGATAAAAGGTACCCTATGTCCTTCTCCGTACTTCCAGCTACGTGTATGCGAAATTTCAGGAAGATTGGTTCAGTAGATAAAGCAAGAAGAGGTAACAAACAAACCAACAAACAAACTTACTTTCGCATTTATAATATTAGTTAGGATAACATATACTGTGTATGTATGTGTGTATGTATAATGTATATGTCAGAGATTTCTTCAAAGATATAGATATTTTAACCTTACCATCCCAATATATTTTTGATAACATTATGCATGTTAGGAAAAATATTTCGTCTTTCAAAAAAGTTTGTGATGTCACAGATATATCCCTGCGAAACAAACATAACTTGTACGTTCCAGGGCACAGACTGGCTAGGGTTAGGAAATCATTTGTGGGAAACTGTATACGCTATTATAATAAAATACCAAAATCTGTCCTTGATATGCCTGACAAGAAATTTAAACATTATATTAAGGAGACACTTTGTAAGAAGGCATATTATACGACGGATGATTATGTAAATGACAAAAATGCGTGGCCCGAGCCTGGTACAGTGACCTCCTAAGACTGTCATATTACTCTCTAGGTACATTGTGTACTTTTACTTTTACAATGACATTTTATTAATTTATAATTTTTATTAATTTATAAATTTGACATTTAATATATATATATATATATTCAATGTATATTCGTCCACATATACAGTTATTTAATTGTAAGACATATGTTGTAAAGTGACGTCTTTGGAGAAAATGCAGCAGTGGAGTTTGTTGCGCCGCCTCTTCTCCACTTGCGCTTTGGAGGCGGTGGTAAACTTAGCTTTAAGTAATTTTTTTGACGTCAACTAACTAAAAAACAAGAAAGTGACGATTTATAAGTGCTATTTTTAAGCCTACATGAATAAAAATATTTGACTTTGACTTTGACTACAGATTTTTTTATTTAAAAGTGTATCTTATGTCTGTAACTATAACGTATTTATGAGTTATGTATAGGGTAACAGCGAGGCATGAATAACATTAAATGTGCCTTTGCATGAAACTTTACAATAGATTTTTTACGACAATTAATCTAAAATTCTATAAAAATATAATAAACCTGTACCAATCTACTGTGTTGTCAGTTCAATTCACTGATGTAACATTTAACATCATCCTTCTTATATTCCTAGCATGAAATAGCCATTTTTAATTGTGTTTTATAAGCCCATCAATGAATTGTTAAACATAAATTAAACGATACTCGTAAATCGCTCAATTGACAAAATAAACAGAAACAAATGAAAATCGTCGAAACAATGCATTTAAACATTTTAATTAATACTATCGGTAAGCAAAAGTATTATCCTTCGCCGTTGAATAACGCTCACGCATTCAGTATACGATTGCATGTATTTTTAAAGTATTTTCGTTTCGACTGTCCGACCGGAACACGTAAATCTGGGTGAAGCGAGGGTTTTGTACAGTTCCGAGGAAAAGTGTTAAAACATTCAGGGCGGAATAAATGAAACCCTACTTCTTGCGAGTTTTTCGATACGACTGGAAAATATTTGTTTTTGTTTTGTTTGTCGGAGATTTATTGAAATTAACACACCCGTTTAGTGGGATTTCCATTTGGATTTAATACTAAAGTTGATGTAATGAGTTTTTCTCGGTTGTTTAAATAGTTTTCTATTTTATGCATATCTGTATTCCGAGATTAAATACATTTTCCAGGTACTTTGTCCAAAGTTATATCAATAGTTACAACTATCAGTTTGCTCATTTATCACGGAACTTGTTTTCCTGGTTAACATTGGTTTTAATCCATGTAATTAATCAAGCAAAATCCTTTAAAATTGTTTTTTTAAATAATATATTGAAATTTAAAAAAAAGAAATGGAAATTTGAATAAAACGAATGCGTTTGCTTTTACTATTAAATTTTCTCAGAATGCAATTGTATCATTTTACATCAGAAATGATATCACAATTACTTTTAAATGTACTTGATACATTTTTGAAATAATTTAACCATTAATCCTTTGATACAATATTCATTTATATCAGTTATCCGAATGTTAAAAGCAGAATAAAATTAAATGGACTGCAGTGATATTAAATGACTTTACTTAATTATTAACTTGTGATGAGGAGGCTCATTGAAACTTGGAATTTAATCGTAAAATTTTTGTTGTTCAAATTAAAAACAAATTAAATACTGGAGACGTTTTCGGTACTTACTCAAGAGCCTCTTTATGAAATTCTTGGAGCTGTAATGATTATGACAAGCGTTTAGTCTTCCTTTAGTCGGTAATTTTTATTAGTACAGGCAGGTAAATGTCAAGTTATCCACTCTTAGTAAATAGTAACGGTCAAGTGGACGTCAATCGATCCCGCTTATAATGGACCCGCGGGATCTATTGACGGAATGCATTTTTTTTTGCAAAAAATTGCATATGAAATCTTAAAAATAGAGATAAATCAATCCAAATCAGGCTTATAACACGCTGAGTATTTTTTGGACAAAAAAAGTACATTGAGACCTTCCTAAATAAATTAACCAAAATAATGCCTGGTAGTTTAAACCAATCCTGCGCCTGGTGCCTGCGTTTAAACTAATCCTTCAAGTTATATCAAAACAAGACCCCGGGCTCTAAGATTAAAGGTACATTGGTCATTTCAACGAAATCCTTCCAGTAGATTCAGCGTAACCGAGCAATAAAGAGCCATACATCTTCACACACATATCCAAATATTACTGGGATAGAAGATATACTGAGACCAAATTCACTAATTCACTACACGTGGCAAGTTCGTCGTCGGAAACTCCCGGTAGTCAAAGAAAGAGTCCGATGCGCTTAGTTACCAACTTTGGCGCGTGTCGTATCGAAAATGCATCGGATAAGAAGGCTTATTCGAATTGACTCCCAAGCCGGCTGACACTGAGCGCGCTCCGAATCGCATTAGTGCTTTGCCGAAATGGTGTTTTTTTTAAATTGATCGACTCTTTGGTACGATCAAATACTATATAAACCATAAACTTATATTATGACATAAACTCTACAAGTTAATAGGCACAGCTCTTGACCTTTCTCATACATTGACATGGCAAATAAAAAAAAATACGCCATCTGTTGGCAAGAGGTGAACGTAGAGTTTATGTAGATTTGTTCTATTGGGACGTAATGACACAGTACCTTTTTAACTAAGATGAAAGAATTCTAATAAGCGCCTGTTACCAGCGGGTCGCTGGTTTGGGCGGGTGCGTGGGTGCTGGCTGGGTCACGTATTAATAAATCTTTTAAAATCTTTAAATTATGTATTCGTCATTGCTGTGGGTTATGGTTATTACGTGGAAGGAAACACATACCACGACTTTTTTGGCAATGTAAATATTTGCCGTTACCTTCTACATTCCACACATTTGTTGATAAACTTATAAAGAACAAACAAATAACAAACAGAGTATAACAAAAAGAGTGCAAGTTCCCTCATGATGTTTTCCTTTACTGAAAGAAATAGGCGGTCTATGAAAACTGCCATGCATGAGTCACATTGGTATATAAACTTACTAGGAAGGAGTAGGATTCGAACCTGGACCTTTTACCCATAGGCGTATCGTCAAAGGCAGGCGTATAAACTACTAGCTGTCGCCCGCGGCTTCGCCCGCGTGAGTTTCGCTTAGATGAAAAATCTCTTTTGGAGCTTTTCATCAGATGATCTTCAATTTTTATACGTCAGCAGAAAATGCTCATCAGGTTGAACGACTTTCACTAAGGCGCCATTTCCATATATGTTATAGTGTAGCTGGTCTCTTGGAGTTATTCATCCTAAGTTTCCAGATCTTCAATTTTTATACGTTGCAGAAAATGCTCATCAGGTTGAACGACTTTTGTTAAGGCACCATTTCCATATATCTTATAGTTTTACTGTTCTGTTTTGGTTCTTCACCAAGTGCTCCAGTTTTCAAAATCAATTATAGCCTAAATGTTGCCTAAGTTTAATAGCTGTACAACAAAAAAAGTTTCATTCAAATCGGTTCAATACTTTCGGAGATACAGACAGACAGACAAAAAATTCAAAAAAAAATATTTGCTTTCTATTATTATTTTTAAGTGTCCCTCTATCCATTTCAGTCAAAAATACTAAATGTACAGATAAAATATTTTTACTGTTTCATCATTATACCTATGTATAGACTAGACCACCACCACTTCGCGAACTATTCCATGAAAATATCACGCCCGGCGCACATCTACATTAATACTCCATATTCTATGCCAAGAAATGTTGAAAATAAAAAGATACCATTTCTAATTCAAACGAAAGTTCAAAAAGTAGAGACAAGTACTTAAATAATAAGTAAGATGTTTACCCAAAATCATTCAAATTTATTGCCGGTCCCGACCCAATTTTACAAACAATTTGTTGTGAAGTCGAAAGTTGTTAAAACGAGATTATTGTTGCGATGAAATTAATAGACGATCAATAAATACTTCAAAGTTGAACAAGCTGATTTAACGGAACGGAACATATTACTTTCTATGTTATAGGTACTATAGTTACGCTCTGGGGGAGCCACTTGGGATAAAAGTACCTTTTGACGTGTACTAGATTGAATCCTGTTTTTCAAGTAGTTTGTTTAATGCAAAAATGATGGTTATTCAAACGTGGTGATTCAACCAGGTTACATATTATTACAATCGGTTCACCAGTTCCTTTATTAATCCATGGCAAAATATTATTTTCATCTTTCTCTAAATTCAGTACGAAGTACTTATAGGCGCTCGGTATCACGATACATTGTCGTATCTTATTTTTTTAATTTTCCGGGGTTTCGCCTAAACCGCTTCTACTAAGACTTCCAATTTGCGTCGCCGCATATAATTTTGTCGTCTCGCTGCCTCCTTACCGGCCTTAGAATGCTTTAACTCCCACATAATTCAATTTCTTTTGTTATTTGCTTACAAATATTTTTTTTTACTTCTTGAATAATTTATTTGTATACTAAAAGAGACACACGGCTTCGCTCCCGTGAGAATTTCGGACTGATCTGGTCAACTGTAGGCTCTAAAAAGTGATATGCGTTGTTAAAGTGGCAGCCACCTCAGCCTCGATGTTCATGTAATAGGTATTCTTTGTATAGTAGGTACTCAAGGGAGTAAACTTATTTATTAGTTTCCTTAGATAATTAGGACTTTTATCACTGTTAAAACAAATACAGAAAAGACATTGGTATTATAACTCAAACAATACTTGGCGATCACCACCACCAAATATATACCTCAAAAATATATTTTCTGTTAACACGCTTGAAGGGTGCTCAGAAAATATATGTCTAGGAGTTAACTAACCGCCTGACTAACTCAAAAGTTTTTCGCCATAAATTTCTTAGAATTATTTAACCGTGCACATTTTAGCGTTGTTCTTAGCTTTACACTAGTTAAAGTTAATTTCGACGTAACTTTAACCAACCGCGGTGCAACCCGGAGCGTGTAACTAGAAAACTTTCGATCAACTTAACTGGTCGGTTATGCAGTTGTTATCAGATTCCGTCGATAGTTCAAAGCGAGATTTTTTTGCCAGAACAACTTTAACTGAAGATGAAGATACTCCAACTTTGACAATTTCTTCTTTGCGAAAATGAGATTGATCTATGAAAAATGTTTATCTAAAGTTTCCATATAAGTTCTTCGTTTGAAGACCCAGAAGATAGCAAATCGTAAGAATACTTGCGACGATTTTAAATTTAACTTCAGAAATAGAAAATCTTGAATTTTATTGGAATTCCTTTGTGACTATCATGTAAATCGAAACATTTCTATTTCTTATGTCGATACATAAAATAAAATAGAAGCAGATTGTGTATTAAAAGACATTCATGATTCGAAATGTCTTCAAAAGAGAAATAAACATCGTCAAAGAAATATTTGAGTCAGTATGCTCTATTTTCCTATACCTAAGCATGATGAAAGTATAATTTTTTTTACCACTATCAAAGCGGTAATTAGTTTAAAAACATACAGGGCTTTTGTCAGAATATACTGTTGTATTTAGTTATGTCAGTAGTAGACACCCCTAGCTCTATCACAGTGTGTTAAGACGCAGGGCAACGTGGGGAGCCCCGCTGATTCAGCAGACTGGATGTTATGTCTGGGCCCGGCGTCGTGTAACCGTCGAGATAAGAATTAGTTCTTAGACTTAGTATTAAGATCATTTTTGTAACTCTAGTTTTTAAAGTCAGTCTTGAATAAACTCTCGTATTGAACAGACTCTTTTGTCTTTTTAAAAACATTCGGGTTAGTCCTCCATACTTAGCTGGCGCAGCCTGTGTAGGATCCGATATATCCTGCTGCCGACCTGAGCGTCTACACACCCCAAATTCGGTAAAGTGCTACTAGTCGGTATCGCGGATTCGGAAACAACCGAACCAAATAAATTTGTTAAACGGCGGACACCGAAAGTTTCCCGGTCTACGAGAGCAGCTATACTGGAAGGCATGGGATCGAGCGGACTGTAAGTGAACCTTTTTACTTTCCTGTCTTTTCCCAGCTATTTCCCGTGGTTTTTTTTGTAGCCCTTATTTTATTTTCATAACTTTTAATCTAAAATCATTGAAAGTTATTTGATTTCTGCACAGAATTGGCAAAATTAAGTATATTTAGTTTTTAGTAAATAATATATATAGAGTTTTTACATAGTGAAGTGTGTTAAATTGTGAATTAAGTTTAAATAAATTAAAAATATAATAAAAATGTCACCTCCTGGCGAGAGTACTGTTCAAATAATACCAAAAGACTTTTTAAATATAATACCTAAGTTCGATGGTGACCAGAACATACTTAATTTATTTATAAAAAAATGTGAGTACATTATAAGAAATTTTAGGGGTCCAAATAACCCTGTCCAGGAGACATATGTATTTCATTGCCTTACGAGTAGAGTTTGTGGTAGAGCAGCTATCTTACTTAGTGAACGTGAAGATATATCAACTTGGGAACAATTAAAAACTATCTTTATACAACATTTTGGTGACCCTAGGTCCGAGGAGTGCATAGCGATCGAACTAGAAAATTTAAGAATTAAAGCAGGAGAAAGTTACCTACAGTTTTGTAACAGAATACAGCAAACGCGTAGCGCCCTCTGTTCTAAGGTCAACTTATTATCTGATGAAAATTTAAAAAGCTGCCAAAATTACAATTTATAATAATATGTGTCTTAATGTGTTTTTATATAATTTGTCAGAAGATTTAATACGGATTGTGCGACTTAAAAACTGTTTAACTTTAGAAAGTGCACTTAGCGTGGTCATGGAAGAGGTTAATTTCCAATACCAGTACAATTCAAAAAATAAAAATAGACCTAACCTAAAGCCTACTCAACATTCTTTTTCGTCAAATTTTGGAAATAATAGTGACACACCTAAGGGACTTCCCTTTTGGATTTAAACCTAATTTTTCGAACAATTTTGCCCCTCAGGCAAATCAAAATTATAAACCAAATAATCCATATCAGTTACAAAATAATATTAAACCCGGTCCTAATGGATTCAAATTCGGTATACCAAATCAGGGATATTTCAGACCTAATCTTCCACAGCCGCAAGGTAACTTTAAGTTCGGTATTCCTCATCAGCAAAATTTAAAATTTGGCGTTCCGAACCAACAAGGTTTTAAGTTTGGCATACCTAACCAACAAAGCTTTAGACCCCAATTTAATAATACACAATTCCGACCAAACTTTAATACACCCAATCAGCAATTTAAGTTCGGTATACCACCTCAAAACCAAATGCAACAGAATCCATCTAATTCCTATGATAATGACGTTTCTATGCGTACTAGCCGCCCTGTGAAACAAAACATGATTACACACGTACCCGATACCGAGAGTAATGACTTATTTTACTCGTGTGGTGATAATGAAAACCAAGATTACCAGCCTAATTATGATAATTACTATACTGACGAAAACAGACAGACCGAAAATTATAATTTTTATATTGATAATTCCGAATGCGCGCAATATGAATCGGAAGTTCAGGAAGAGACCGCAAATTTTTCTGTACTAGCCTCGACGAGCAACCACCCGAAATGATTAATTTAAATTGCGATAGTATAAATAGACTACCGCACATTTATATACCCGAAATTGATGCTAATTTCATGCTAGACACCGGAAGCACAAGAAGTTTCATTAGTCCCGCTATAGCTGATAGATATTTTCAGGCATATAAATATAACGAACCATTTGAGGTTATAAGTACCCATGCACGTAGCTCACATAATGAAGTAATTTATATACCCCTGTTAAAATCATTTAAAAGCATGTGTAAGCATAAATTTTATGTATACGATGTCGATAAGCGATACGATGGTTTAATTGGTTCAGATTTACTTAAATTATTAAATGCAACAATTGATATGAAAAATCAAATACTGCGTACACAGAATACCGAAATACCTATAGTATACAGTCCTACATGTGAAGTAACATTAGAACCCCGTACAGAAACACGCGTCAAAGTGCCGACTGACCTCGCTAACGGTGAAGCTATTATTGAATTTAAAGATTTTGGAGATAATGTGAGAATGCCTACTGCTATAGTCAGGTGCATTGATTCATTTGCTATAACTGTTATCCAAAATGCCTCCCAAAATAGTGTGATATTGACATTTACAGAACCACTCACGACCACAAAACTTAACGAAAATATACACGTAAACAACTTAACTACTGACCATTTGAATAATTACGAAATTGACGAACTACTAAAAGAAAACTTGTCAAAGTTACGTTTAGATCACACAAATACTGAAGAACGTGAAGCCATAGAAAAACTGTGCTTTGAATATAGAGATATATTTTACTGCGACAAATTACCACTTTCATTCAGTAACCAGGTAAAGCATCAAATAAGGACTAAAAACGAAGACCCGATTTTTATACGACCTTACAGACTTCCACCCTCACAAAATGCTGAAATAGAGAAACAAGTTGAAAAACTTTTAAAGGATGACGTAATACAAGAATCATTCTCTCCATGGAGTGCCCCTGTGCATCTTGTTCCAAAAAAAATGGATGCCTCAGGAGAACAGAAATTTAGGATGGTAATTGACTATAGACGTTTAAATGAACTGACAACTGACGACAAATACCCTCTACCCAACATAAACGACCTTTTTGACAAATTGGGAAAGTCAACATACTTTAGTACCCTTGATCTCGCTAGTGGCTACCACCAAATTGAAGTGGAAAAAGCTGATATATCAAAAACCGCCTTCACGACTTCATCAGGACATTATGAATTTAAACGCCTACCGTTTGGACTAAAGACAGCCCCCGCAACGTTCCAGCGGGCGATGGACAACGTGTTAAGAGGATTGCAAGGGATCCACTGCCTAGTATATCTAGATGACATAATAATATACTCGAATAGCCTACAGGAACACATAGAAAAACTGAGAAAATCTTTGACCGACTTAGACAGACAAATTTTAAAGTTACTTTAGACAAATGTGAGTTCTTGCGTAAGGAAGTACTCTACCTTGGACACAAAATTACTGAACACGGTTTAGAACCAAATGATGACAAAATTAAAGCAGTCCTCGACTTCCCACTCCCTCGCACACCAACTGAAATTAAAAGTTTTCTTGGTTTAGTTGGCTATTATCGAAAATTTATAAAGGATTTTTCCAAGATTACACAACCCCTGACATTGTGCCTAAAAAAGAGGAATAAAGTTGAAATAACACCTGAGTACATTACGGCCTTTCAACAATGTAAAGAGCTACTTGTTAACGCCCCGATACTCCAATTTCCCGACTTTTCCAAGCCTTTCATTCTGACTACCGACGCGTCTAATTACGCTCTAGGTGCCGTCCTTTCACAAGGTTCCGTTGGAAGTGACAAGCCGGTTGCATACGCGAGTCGTACCCTAAACGACGCGGAAACACGCTACAGTACTACTGAAAAGGAGCTGCTAGCCATCGTATGGGCAGTAAAGCACTTCCGCCCTTATCTTTATGGCCGAAAATTTATAATATACACAGACCACCGTCCGTTGGCTTGGCTCAACTCTCTTAAGGAACCAGGAAGTAAACTGACTAGATGGAAACTACGACTTTCAGAATTTGACTTTGACATTATATACAAAAACGGAAAACAAAACAGTAACGCAGACGCACTATCACGTATTAAATTAAATGTACTTACCAATAAAAATGACAACTCCTCCATGCAGGTTAATCTCGATGACACTGAAAGATCCAATAGTTCGGTGATAGTATTGGATACCTCAGCTTCAGAAACATCTAGTACTCCCTTACCTGAAGATGCTCCAATGACTTACCCAGCTCGTTCACCCTCGTCAAGTACAATCACTGCATGCTCGTTACCTGAAACTATTCACTCTGCTGAAGATATCGATACCAGCGGTATCCCAATTTTAGACGAAGCCATAGACACAAAGCCAAACCAAATTCTTGTCTTTACCTGGAACAGAAACCAAACATTAGTAAAAGATCTATCACGAGATAAACAAAAGGTTTTTGAAATACACTTACCTGTAGATAACCCGGATTTAGTAAAGAAATTTCTCCTTGAATATATAAAACCTAAAATTAAATATTTCTTTTATTTTGAGGATCAAAGACACCGCACTCAATTCACTGATGCTGTTATTAAACTATTCAAAAAGGATACGGTAAAATGTTATGAATGTAATAAAAGAGTAATATATATAGAAGACGAAAATGAACAGCGTGACGTTATACTTCAATATCACTGCGGTAAAACGAGCCACCGCGGTATTAGAGAAACAATAATGAAATTGAAGCGTAATTATTACTGGCCAAATATGGATTTAACAGTTTCCACAGTAATCAATTCCTGTGAAACATGCAAAACACAAAAATACGATCGTAAACCTTTAAAGCCCCAGCTACAACTCACCCAAACACAGACTAAACCGTTCAGCGAAATATTTATAGATCTGTTCTCGATAGAAGGCAAATACTTCCTTACTATCATAGATGCCTTCAGTAAGTTAGGCCAATCTTTCGAAATATCGAATCGCTCTACACCTGAAGTTGTTCGTGCACTGATAAAGTATTTTTCATTTTACGGCGTACCTAGCCGAATAAGTGCTGACCCCGGTACGGAATTCAACAATAATTTATTAAAAGAGACTCTACAGTTTTACAAAATAGATCTACACATAGGCACCCCGCACAACCCAAATTCTATGGGCCTCATAGAGCGCTTTCATTCGACTATTTTAGAGATATATCGAATTGCAAAATACGAACATAAAATAACAGACGCAGCTAATGTTATGACATACGCAGTTATGTCTTATAATCATTCCATTCACTCTGCAACTGGCCTTACGCCATTCGAAGTTGTCTTCGGACACACAGATTCAAATAGTACATTTGAAGTAGACTTTAACAAACAATTTACACAGCAGTTAGTAAGAGACCATATGAAACGTACAAAATACCTATACAAACACCTAACAGATAAATTAATAAAAGGTAAAGAAAAGGTAATACAAAAACGTGGAGGAGAAACCTCTTTTGATATACAAGAAGGGGATACTATATTTGTAAAAGGCGTAAATACAAGACGAAGTAAGGATAAACCGCGCTTCCAAAAGGCGCAAGTCTCGGGTGAAATCAATAGAAATACTTGTCCCGCTACTATAAAAAATCGTGACGCAAAAGTACCTATTAAGGACATTAAACGACCTTCGCAGGTACCTCCTACATTCGCGGCGCTGATCGTGAGGATCCACAGCCTTCAACTTCAAAAGATTGATAAAAATCCTGGAGTAATGCTGGTGAAACAAGGTCAAGCTAGAATAAGTAACGATAAGTGGACTATTATTAAGGTTTTAAATTTAAGTGTTATAAAAGATGAATTAGAGTTAAATATAAATAGATATAGGAATTTAAATCAGCATGTAAAAGAATACTTTTCTAAGAAAACCCCAAACTTCCAATTATCAAATGTAAAGCTCCAAACAGATTATATTATGAACTCTACTGTTAATAAATTACAACAACTAGCCCCATCAATTAAAATAAAACGCGGAATTTTAAATCCTCTCGGTTCTATTATAAAGCTTATCACTGGTAACCTAGACCATGACGATGCTATTAGGTACGAAAAGATGATTAGTTCCCTACAAACACATCAGGATGCACTAACAAATAGAATAACTCTAGTAGCTGAAATGTCTAAAAATCTGGTAAAAATAACAAATTCCACAAATAGTAATTTTATTCAAATAGACAAAGAATTGTGGGAAATAAGGAAAATTATAAATAGAACAATAGATGGTAACATTACAGTACATAATTTTACTATTATATATAACCTATTTTTACACAATTTCCAATTGTTGTATAGTCATTTAAAATGAGATCGAAACCTGCATAACATTTAGTAAGTTAAGAACATTGCACCAGTCCCTTATGAATTCAGATGAATTAATGAAATTGTTATTAGAGATAGAAAAATATAACAAGCTCGTTTACCCAGTAAGCTTTGATAATTTAGTTAATATTGAGAAATGTATAGAGTTAAAAGCCTATTCTAAAGGAAATCAAATAACGTTTATTTTAGACATACCTTTAATTAAAGATGACACATACATATACTATAAAGTTATTCCTATTCCTATTACCGATTCCTTTAATCTAACTAAAATTATAATTCCCAAATATCCTTACCTCATAGTAAAAGGTTCCATAATGGTCTCGCTCTCCCAGCCATGCTTCGAGCTCCACGAGGAAACATACCTGTGCCATGAAGATAAGTTTGGGCTATCCATAGCAGATACCTGTATACAAGCGCTGATGACGTTTTCCAAGAATACAAGCTCCTGTAATCCCATATCGGTGGAATTAAATGATGTTATAATAGAGCCAATAGAGAAACAGACATGGATTCTCTACAGTAAAGCTGAAAATATACTTACCAAAATCTGCAACGGCGAGATAACTAAAAATAATATAAAAGGCACTTACCTCCTCATTCTCGATGATCGCTGTGATGTTGAAATAGATGGAACCACACTGAAATCTCATCATTTTTCCACAAGTAGAGTTGAATCTACAAAACTACCGATAATTAACCTGCCAGAAGTTGCCGTTACCGAGCTACAACCCCAACGAGAACCCCTCAATTTGGATACTAGTGATTTGACGAATCTCCAGAGTTTAAACAATTTATTGAAAATCAGTGAAAGTGAAGTGAAAAATTGTTATGAGAAGGCTAATAGTGTAAAAAGCATTGGATTCGCGACTATAGCGTTATATGTAATTCTATTTCTGTCTATTTCCATTTTTATTACATATGAGTGTATGAAATTTAACAGCTTGTATCAAAATAATCAGAGCGATCAAATTAATAGTCCCTCTGATAATTTTTGAAGTTATGGGGGAGGAGTTGTGTCAGTAGTAGACACCCTAGCTCTATCACAGTGTGTTAAGACGCAGGGCAACGTGGGGAGCCCCGCTGATTCAGCAGACTGGATGTTATGTCTGGGCCCGGCGTCGTGTAACCGTCGAGATAAGAATTAGTTCTTAGACTTAGTATTAAGATCATTTTTGTAACTCTAGTTTTTAAAGTCAGTCTTGAATAAACTCTCGTATTGAACAGACTCTTTTGTCTTTTTAAAAACATTCGGGTTAGTCCTCCATACTTAGCTATTTAGTAAATACTTATTTCAAAAATAATGAATACATTGACGACCTTCGTGGCCGAACGGTCTTCACGCCGCACTGCCAGAAGGTTTCGGGTTCGATCTCCGGTCGGGTCAAGAAGGAAAATGATCTTTTTCAGACTGACCTGGGTCTTGGATGTTTATCTATATATTTATATGTTATAAAATATAGTAAAGTTGAGTTAGTATCCCATAACACAAGTCTCGAACTAACTTTGGGGCTAGCTCAATCTGTGTGATTTGTCCATACATATTTATTTATTTAAATGATATTTATTAAAACATGCCACTTTTAAAAACATGGTGTTGATTGTGTTATCAAATCCTATTAGATTGATATGCAGGAAAAGATAAAAAAACCTCTAAAACCACGCTTATCTTTTACAAGCCCGCCGCGGCTCATAAAAATTGAGTACAAACACAATGCGGATAGCCATTTAAAAGTTAATACCTACCCCCGTAGGTGCAATCATACTGGGTCCCAAAACGTCCCCATGGAACTGCCTCATTTTGACGCAATTACTTTATAAAATGCCCCAAAAATTCCCCCTCGTTGCGGCCAGCGTTAAATTAATAAGGATTGTTTTGCTCTCTTCTTGTATTTTTATTGCGATAGACGCGATATATTTAAGTTGACACCTTTTATAGGTAAGTGATGTACGAAGTGGATGATGTGCGAAAGAATGGTTTTCAAATAAATGAAGAGTGTAAAATGTTTAATTCCAAATAATGAAACTGAGGAATATGTAACATTTTATCATTTGTGTATTTCGTTTTATTTAATTGTAAGAGCCCTAACTTCCCAAACTCTATACCTTAGTCAAAATATGTTGCTTGGCCAGAGTTGCCCACTGCGTTACTATAAGAACATAACAGAAAAGTAACGAACAGTAAATATTTTTTACACGTTACGCCCATGTGACGGTAGCGAAATGGTCAAGCCACATATTTTGACTATTGTGTAAAGCAGATTATTGTAGGTACTATTGTAAAGTTAAGAGACTGTTGTAAAGTTCTCTACATGAGATCTAATAAATTTTTGAAGTGCGAGCCTCAGCCACAGTCCTCTTGGCAACACTTTACATGCAAATGTGTTTGGTGGGATCTGATATTTCCTAAGTATCAATCTCAAACGTTCTTTAAATGTGACACACAAATTCTACCATTCAATATTGTCCAGTATCTATAAAAATGTGTTTGGTGGGATTTGATATTTCCTAAGTATCAATCTCAAACGTTCTTTGATTATGACTTACAAATTCAACCTATCTGACCTATGAAAACCGTTGAATTTCATCTAAGCTTCAGCCCTAAAATCCCGCTGTTGGTCACACATACAACTCACAATCACACTGGTTAATGCAAATGTACAATGTAATTGCATGAAAGCCGAACCCC